>VSMD01046961.1:0-95332 GCA_008750895.1 Mirza zaza | reverse complement strand
TTCAAGGATGTTTGCATATTCGATATGAGATTTGTAATTTTACCAGTTACTGTGATGTTTCTTGCAGAGATTTTCCAAATATTTTTATATGGTTAAAGAAGTTTCATTATATTCTTAATTTGGTAAGCTATTTAAAATTATATACTGATGTTGAATTACAGCAAATGCTTTTTTTGCTCTATCAAGATGATCATATGATTTTTATCTTAAAACTGTTCATATTTTGTCAAATTAATTAATTGTTTTAATATTAAAACAACCTTGAATTTCTGTGATAAAATTAACTCAACAATTGTATTTTACCACTTGAGTTCATTACTTGGATTTACCTTTCTCAATTGTTCGTGTCATTCTTTAATGTCAAGATTATAACAGACTCAAGAAATAATTTTTAGTATTTCATTTTTCTTTGCTCTCTGGAAAAGTTTTATGAAATTTAAATCATTTCTGTCTTAAATTTTCGAGAGAAGTTGCCTTTAAAACTGTCTGGTTCCAAAATTATCTTAAGGAAGAGTTTTATTAAACAGTGATAGATAAGTAATATTTCTCTAGGACTTCCTTCAAGCCATCTAAGTTTATAAATCTATTGACATTCCAGCTTTTTAATATTCTTATTGTCTTTTTAACTCTGCATGGTCTGTATATTTTCCATCTCATTTCTAATATAGTTCACATATTTGGTTGCTTGTCACAAGTCTGAAAATTTTATTAATCTTTTTAAAAATTTAACTATTGGCTTTGAGAATCTTTATTATATTTCCAATTTTTTATTTCATGAATAGTTTTTATATTTAACTATTATTTTATTCTGTTTTTCATGGGGTTATACGCACAATTACATATAGATGTATAAAATTACATATATCTTTTTAGCTTCTTAAGGTGGACATTGAGCTCACTAAAGACCGTCTGTTCTTATTAAAAGCATACTCCCACGATGGCGCCTTCCTCGCTGTGTGCGATGCCAGCAAGGTGGTCACGGTGTTCAGTGTTGCCGACGGCTACTCGGAGAACAATGTTTTTTTATGGACACCACGCAAAAATCGTCTGCCTGGCCTGGTCACCAGACAATGAACACTTTGCCTCCGGGAGTGGACAGTCACCTACTGAGGAGCCCACCCCGGACAGACCGAATCAGGGACTAGAGTTTAACTGCAGCGGAACACATCATTTCTCTATTTCTGTAACGCGCCCCTGCCCCCGCCCTGCCGCAGGAGGGAGGAGGGCCTTAACGATGACCCCGCCTCTCTACAGGGTGTCCGTGTCTGTACGTGTCCTTCCGAAAGCTTTAGACAGTAACAGTTTGCACATGAAAAATAAAGCGAGCACTTCAACAACGTGTGGAGCGTAACTAAAAACCCACAGCCCAGCCAGACCTTGAGAATGCAGAACATTCCAGAGGCAGCAGCCTCCAAAAGCACAGAGCCCCCGGCCCCCCCAGCTCTTGCTGTCTGTCAGGGGCGGCTGTACAGGTGAGCGGCCCATGGCTCCCTCTCTCCTACGTGCAGAACGTGTCTGCACCAGCGAGAAGAGGGAATGTTCGCTGCAGTTCAGCAAGGCCGGAATTCTGCGTAGAGCAGGTGTCTGTCTCTCCTGTAGTGCGTGTGCATCGCCACGTGGCAGCCTCCAGAAAGCCGCCTTAGGTCAGGTGGAGGCACACACGTGACCCTTGGATGTGTTTCATTGTCAGATTTTGTGCTTGATTTTAAGAATGGAATTGTGGGATTTTTTTTAATGCATTTTAACTGTTGCCTGTCAGTTTACAAGCTAGCACATCGACGGCACCGTGTCCCGGTTTCTAGAGCCCTTGTCTGCCAGACCCAGGTGTCCTGGTCACCGTTTCACCATCAGGCTTGGATGTTTTCCTGTCTTTCTCTCCCCCTTCTGCTCCTAAGAGCAAAGATTAATTTAAGGGCAAAGATAAAGTCACTGTAAACTAATCTGTCATTGTTTTTACCTTCCTTTTTTTTTCAGTGCAGAAATTAAAAGTAAGTATAAAGCACTATGATTTGGAGTTTTTTTGCGTGTGTCGGAATCACTGGTAAATGTTGGCTGAGAACAATCCCTCCCCCCCTTGCACTTGTGAAAACACTTTGAGCGCTTTAAAGAGATTAGAGTGAGAAATAATTAAATATCTTTTCTCTTCATTGTGGATCACTGCCTTTGTGTGATGGGGGCACGTCTCGGGGGAGGGGGGTGCTCTGCGGGACCCTCGTGGCTTCAGGTGTCTCGCCAGCCTGCAGCCTCAAAGGGAGATGTTCAGGAGCCTTGAATCCCTTGGTCTGCCACTTGTTGGAAGGAAAGCCCCAGACTCCCATCCCTACCACCACGTTACTGTGAGCTGGGCCACATCCCTGCCTTCTCTGCACCTAAATTTCTTCATTTATAAACTGCAAGCGTTGA
Source organism: Mirza zaza (assembly GCA_008750895.1). Classification (NCBI taxonomy): domain Eukaryota; kingdom Metazoa; phylum Chordata; class Mammalia; order Primates; family Cheirogaleidae; genus Mirza; species Mirza zaza. The sequence continues at coordinate 92,929 of VSMD01046961.1, read as the reverse complement.
GCCAGACGATACAGAGATCCCATCTAATTCTCAAATTGCTGGTAGTCTGTGACCTTTCTAATACTGCCTTCAGGTAAGGAATAACCCGAGTGTAGATGTTGGAAAGGAAATTCTCAAGCATCCAAGTTCATTGCAAAGTGAAAGGGACTGGTCTTGGCTGGAAAGACAACATCATAAAGTTGTCTCTAAATTTGTTAATCCCAATTAAAAAACACTTTCTCCTTCTGAACGTCTTATTACATTGCTTCTACAGTTCATGTCTATAGAGGAGCTATAAAAGTCAGGAAGATAAAATTAAATGTCAGTCTGTAATATCTAAAGCTGGGGCTGCCACAAAACAAAGTCCAGAAGTGTACCCTGTCCTGTGTGTTTTTGGGTTTGGGATAGGTACTTTTCTCATTAATGGGGAAACAGTGAATCATTCAATCAATGCTGGTGATAAAACTTGGTAACAGTTGAAGCATAAATATTACTGCTTACATTGTCTTTAACAGTAGATGAAATTAAAAGTAGATCAAAGTTTTGAGTATTAAAAAAAAGGAACCAAAAGAGTACAAGAAAATATGGAAGAATGTAGTCACACAAACATGAGTGTTTCAAAGAATGACAAAAACTGTTAAGAATGAAAGTACATTTTTAACATCTGCATTGAAGGATAAAAGCCACCAGTCACAAAATCAAAAAACATGACAAATGACACCAAAACTTTCACTACATTCTATATCAGAGGATATGTAAGTATGTTTGACACCTGACATCATTTTTCTTTAACATGTGTTAAATTTTTTTCATGGAAATTATACACTCATACATAGGAAAGTTTTCAAAATATATGATAAAAAACCAACAGAATACGTCTAGAGTGGCCCAATTTATGAAAAAAGGTCACAGTCTCAGAATTAAAAGCGAGGTTTTGAGGTTTAGAAGACCTACAATAAAGAGAGGTGGTACTTCATTCCCTCCTCAACAAAATTAGAGGCTTTTAAAGAAAGATCTATACCCGGGGATCTCCACCCACTCCAGGGAGATCTTTGTACTCACCAGTGAACTTTGAAAGAAAACTAAAAATCAGAACACCAGTTCTTTATCTTTTGCAAGGAAAGAAGGATTCAGATGGCATGTTCAGATGGTCACAAGGCCTAAGCACCAAGTCGCAGTCATTGCTTTGGGAGGGAAGAAGCTGCCTTCACAGGAGTGACCAGATGGGGCCTACCCTCACAGCTCCATTCAAAGAGTGGGTGATAGCTCTGTCCACACCAGTTTCATTTTACAGAACAGCTTCAGCTATCCAGACAGTTTTAAGGATTCTAATACCTTGCTGGGCTACACTGGAACCATGTGTTGGTCTGAGATGAATTAGCAATGTCTGGCAAGGATCACTACTCCTGGAGGGGGAAGGGGATAGCAAGCTCTATCTCCTGTCGTGCTCATCTCCCCACTTAGGACCAGACAGACCTGTGCTCGCCCTAGAGGAAGCAGTGTAGTGGGAGGAAAGCCACACCAAGTCAGGGGTCTTGAGTTCTGTTTCCAGCTCCAACACCGGGACCTCTCTTGATTGGAAAGTTCAAGCTCGACTAGAAGACTTAGCTCCTAAGGGCTTCTTTTGGGATGTGTGACAAAGGTTATTTCCATTAGAGCATCGCCCTTTTTAAATAATCATGTAGATAACATGTATTTGGACAATTTGGTTTTTTAAAAGTGTTCATATGTGAGTGTGCCACGTGCAAACTGAATATAAGGACATGCTGGAATTGAATCCCTGCTGCAAAAGAAGTTTTCATGTTCACTGCTGACCACTGTTTTCCCATAAATATTGATCACCAAGCTGACCAATTTGGGGGCATAAAAAGATTTCTCCAAGTGATTGCTGTATCAGAAAAAGGATCTCTTGTGTTTTTAGCCTTATGTGGATTTGCTAGAGTGTGCCCCTGAGTCTGTTAGAGCCTCAGGCTTCCTATGTGGGCCAAGAAGAACTGGGAGCACCTTTGTGATAGGAACCAGCGCAATGTGGCACCTGGACACCTGGAAATTATTGAAGACACCAAAGAGCTTTTGATTATGTGGAGATGTACCAGAAGTTGAAAACCAAGGGAAAAAAAAAAACATTCATGTATCTAAAAAAAACAATTATAAACCCATTACATGTTATCACTGCACACTTTTAAGAAAAATAGTTTTCCAGTAGGATGCAGTGCCTCACACCTGTAACTCAACACTTTGGGAGGCCAAAGCAGGATGATTATTTAAGGCCAAGAGTTGGAGAACAGCCTGGGCAACATACCAAGTCCCTGTCTCTACAAAAAACATAAAAATTAGCCAGGCTTGGTGGTGTGTGCCTGTAGTCCCAGCTACTGGAGCTGCTGAGGCAGAAGGATCGCTTGAGCCCAGGAGTTGGAGGTTGCAGCGAGCTATGGTGATGCCACTGCACTCTAGCTACGGTGGCAGGGAAACTCTGTCTCAAAAAAACAGAGTGACATTGTTATACATTTTGGAAAATCACTTTAATGTCTGGCTTCTCCATTCAATCTGTGCAATACATTGTTTTAGTTGAAATATATGAAGAAAATCTGGTCTCACACAGATACACAGTTGGAAAAGGAACGCGTATTTGAATAACATTTTCAGAGAATTGTGGATATTCATCTTTGGCACTATACCACAACTTGACAAGTAAAAATTTCTTAAAGGTTCATGTCAATGTGGAATCTGAAACCATATCAATGAACTTTTTGCGCTCTATTATGTTAAAATCCTCTTTGAAGGCATTTTTTTATCCAGGCACAATTTTGTAACATTCTTTAATTGTTTGAAAAATAGTGGTTCATTGAATTATAAGGATCTTTCAAGTATGGACACATTTCATGAAAGTATTAAAGCATCATGTTTCTCCAGGGGACTGCCAATTTCAGCAGAAATGTCATTAATTGTTAGGAAGATATCAGGCTCACAGAACTTACAATTCCAAATGAACATTCGAGGTCCTTGGATGTGTCTTTTCCTTAGGGCCTGCCCAGAACCTCCTGTTTTGTCTGCCAGGGTGAGGCCAACCCGATTCTACATTTTGTTTCCCAAAGGCGGCAGAAAGCATGGAGCAGGCACATGGGGTCTTTAGGGCCCACACACCTGCCGCGTCCACTCCAGTTACGAGGAACTGTTGGCCATGTAAGCACTCACCTTTAGAGGCAAGGAGCTGGAGTAGGGCTGAGATGACAGTCTGGTTAGGCGGCCCCAGGCCCAGCCATGACCCCATTACTCTGGAGGAGGGAGAGAGGGACAGCTAGCCATCTCTTCAGTTGCTTTGGGGCAGATCTGGGAATATAATTTTTCCTGACATCTCTATGAGCAGTATTCTTGGATTGCAAGGTGAATTTTTAGAAAATATTTTATACATTATATTTATCTGCATGGAACCTAGATTTTGTCAATATAGTACTCTGCAACTAAAACAAAATGGAGAAATATTTGATTACTGAGATTGTCATGAAATTGCTGAGACTGATCTAAAACTGCAAATGCCTGTAATACAAACATGATATAAAGCTTCAGTCCTGATCTATAATTTAAATCCCAAGAAGCAAAGCAGGGCCTTTTTGGCTTTAATCCGTAGCACTAAAGAGGCAGTTTATCGACTAGTATTAATTATTTGTTTGTTTAATAAGAATATAATTGTGCCACGTAAGAAACAAAAGCTGTTTCCAGGGACTTTGGGGGTCCACCCTGTGCTGTGCCTGACTCACCCTCCTCCTTGGGCAGGGTCCTCGTTGGACTGCCAGACTCTTCTCCACCACTGGCATCTTCCACCTCAGACAAGTCGCTTCTCTAGTTCTCAGTTTCTCCATTCGTTCATTCATTTCCTTATTCGACATGTTTTGAGCATATGGTAGGTACTGTATTAGGGGCTGGGTAGACGGGGATTAAAAATAATAACAATATTAGCTACTGTTATTCAGGCCAAGCAAAGTGCAGGCGACATGCTGTGCACTTCACAGATTTTCAGGTTCACCTGATAAAATACAGGATACCCAGTTACACTGGAATAACAGGTAAATAACAAATAATTTTTAGTACAGGAATATCCCAAATAATGTATAGACATATACTAAAATTATTCATTATTGATCTGAAATTCAGATTTAACTGGGCATCCTGTACTTTTTTTTTTTTTTTTTTTTACTCAATCTGGCAACTCTACAGATACTGTCATTTCATTTAATTCTCACAACAGTCCTTTGGGGTGTGGGTGTTGTCTCCACGTAGCACATGCCAGAACTGAGAATTATCAGCTGGGTAATTTAGGGGAAATGATGACACTCCTACAGGGAATAGAACACAGGCTTGAAATTAAGTCTGCCTGACATGGGATCCTTGATAGAATTTCCTTGTTATTTCACAGTGGAGAATCAAGACCAAAGAATGGAAGGCGTAGGGAGACAAATTGTGCTTGTACAGTGAGACGGGCTGCCTTGGGAGGTAGCGAGCAGCCTGTCCCTGTTTGTGTGCAGCAAATGGGTGGCAGCTCAAAGGGTTAGACTGAAGATAACTGAATAGAGGGACCATTTGGAGACGTGTAGGTAGGGTGAAGGGAAAAGCCATTACCGACACTGGGCATTACGGGTGCATGGCTTACCATTGCAGGGTATCTGTAACCATTGCAGGATACCAATAACCAGTGCAGGGCATTGGTAATCAGGGGAAAGCTGTTACCAGTGCTGGGCCTGCAGGGGTGAGGGGGGCAACCCATACCCATACCCAACAAGAGCGGCAGCCAAAGCCAACAGGAGCCACAGGGAAGGCCTGGATCACAAAGCTCCATCCCAGCCCTGTGGCTGCCCTGTTTGGCAGCTGCTCTCAGGCGCTCAGCAGGACAGAGCAACCTCAGCCCCTCACTGATAGGGTCAGTCCTGTGCATAGCTCCCATGAAGTCACCACCATGCCAGCCCCAGTCTTTTGGCTCCACCATCTTGAAATTGCATCTTCCATCCTCACACAGTTAGGTTCCCTCTGCATGCCATCTTGGCAGCTGGCAGTGTTGCCTATAAATGGTATCTCCAGGGTCCACCTTCAACGTTAGACACTGGACTTGAACACACTGCCCTAGAGGTGTGTGCTAGCTGAGGAAAAACACCACTCTTAGGACCAGAAGTATAGCTCTGAGCCCACATCTGCCTGTCACCCACAGATTGATGTTGGACAAGCTGGTTGTAAACCCCGAGCCTCCCTGTGTAACACAGCATAGCCCTTCTCCAAGGTACTCCACAGGTCGTGGCGCGATTCGGGGGGACTTTCATTACATCAGGTGACTGACGCACACATGCAAGGAATTACTTCCGGAAACATAATCAAGGGCTTGCGCTCTTGTATAAGAAATAAATTGGTTTGAGAGAGAACAAGCTTCACAGAAGAGCATGTCACATATCCAAAAATTAAAAAAAATTGAAAGGCTGTAAGGAATAATGCTGGCCAGAGCCATCAACATGGTCCCACGGAGAGCAAGACGAGCACATTACAGATAGAGACAGACACCATCTCACTGGCAATTGAGTTAAGGTCATCAGCCCGCTTGCTTCTGGTCCCATCACAAATGAGTCTACATGGCACCCCAAGGACACATTATTTTTTGCATAGTTTGGGATTGGAAAAGGTCACACTTCAAAGAGCACTCCAGAGAGAAACACCATGGTACTCTTGTCTTTCGAATTCTAGCTTACCCTGATTTCGTTTGTGGCACATAAAGTCAGGTCGACGTGCTTCAAATAACTTGAATTTTTGACAATTGTGCCTGTTTTATGTCTTCCTTCCTTCCTTCCTTCCTTCCTTCCTTCCTTCCTTCCTTCCTTCCTTCCTTCCTTCCTTCCTTCCTTCCTTCCTTTCCTTCCATTACAGTATCTAGTTCATTGGATGTAGAAACAACATTAATAAGATTTGAAAGTTGCAAAGAACTGTTCATCAAAATGAAGTCAATACTCGGATTTGGACAAATTAAATGGACACAATCGAACCCCAGTCTTTGGCCTGGTGGGGAAGCTGCCTTTAGCGCTGTCTTAGCCATAAGATGCAAATACATTTTTTAGGTGTCGTTGACATGTGCTGTAGAGACCCCACCCATTTCTTCACTTTCAAGCCAACTCTTTGGATTTTGCTGATATAACTTGCAAAACCTCCCCTAAGTGTTTTCAATTAGAGAAGTGAAAACAGTAAGTCTTGTTCATTTCAGTTTTTCAATATTCACTTTTAACTGGAACAAATTTCTGCCTGGCAACCAGCTTGTAGCAAGCAATGTGGACACCTTCCCTCTGGCAGACAACTTCCACAAGCCGGCTCTCCACCTCAGCACTGCTATCTACTGACACTTTAGGCAGGACAGGTCCTTCTGGGAGGCTGTCCTGTACATTGCAGGAGGTGGCACACCCCTCATCTCTACTAGATGTCAGCAGCACCCCTGCCCCAGTTATAACAACCAAAAATATCTCCAGACATTGCTAATTCAAAGGGTCCCTTTTTATCTTTAAGGAGCTAGGTTTTTGTTGTTGTTGTTAGGTAGAAGAGCTCTATAATTCTATGATCCTAATAGATTAATTCTCTTTAAAAAAAACATGACTGAGATAGTAGGCTTCTGCAGTTTATTCATTCAAAGTTCACTTAATCATTTATTCACTAACATATTCAACTATAGGGGCAGCAAAACTCCACTTCTATCCTCTTCAAGTCCTGGCTAGACCCAAGAATTAAATTGACATAAGATAGATAAACAGGAGAAAAGCACACAAATTTATTTAATACAAGTTTGACGTGGCACAGGAGCCCTTGTAAGAAAATGAAGACCCCGAGGAGCAGTTAGAGTCATTTAATTATATACGGAGTTGGACAAAGGTATCTAGTAAATTGCGAAGAAGCAACTAAATCATGTGGAGAGGCTTAAAAGGTAAGTGTTGTTTTAGCAAAGTCAGTACAGAATTCTCTTGGTCTCAACTTCTCATCCTTGAGGATAAGGATGTTACGTCCTTCATGTGGGAATTTCATCTTATGCTTTTAAGAAACAGCATGCAATCTTCTTGCACCTAGCTGTTTTTCAAGTGCCTTTAACTTAAAATGTCAATTTGCCAGAGTGGCATATTTTTAACTCCTTTTAATATGCATTGGACTAATATGCATTGGACATCCACTCAGTACCAGGCACCTCACTTGGCTTTGGGGACACACTCAGCTTTAAGAGTAAGATAAACATGGGCTTTCTTGTTTCAGTGCAGTGGTGGAGCAGTGGGGAAGAGTTTGAACAGGGCATGCCAGGACAGTAGTGCCAGGCTTGAGTGCTGTGGCAGAGGATGTGCAGGGACATGGGGCCCGCCCTGGCGTGGGTAGGGATGGGCAAGAATTATCAACTCACCTTTCTGGCATAACCTGATGTACCCTGATGTATCAATGAGACCCTGATATACAGAGCCTGGCATATAGCCGACTCCTTTAACCACTTCGGTACCAGTGTGGACTATAGTCAACAGCCACAGGTGAATGCGCACAGCCGAGTGTCAACTTTAGCCGACAGCCGTGATATGACTTTTCTAATTTTTATTTATCAAAATAAAATTGTGAACATTTAAAAATAACGTAATGAAAACATATATGTATATGTTACCTATTCTGATTTACATTACAAGTAAAGCTGCCTATAAAGTAAAACAAGCTTTCAGCGGTTTAAAGCTTTCCTCAGCACACAAGAGCAAAACGGACTCGAAGTCAATGCACAGCACAAACTATCGTGCGGACTATAGGTGCCGGCTGTGGGCAAGGTTTCACGGCCGGTGAGCGCCGTACGGAAGTGGTAATACCCATCTCCCACTCCTCTGCCTGCCTTGATGTAGACGTCCTTCTCCCCTTTCTGGGGGCCTGCACTGTCTCTGGTTTCTGAGGCCCCTGGCTGCAGTGCTCAGCTAAAAGCAGCAGAGAGCAGCTTCAGATCGTGGCTGGGCAGAAGCTGAGCCAGCCTGCTGGCTAATGGCTCCTGGCAGAGGGGCCAAGGAGGCCTAGCATGGGCTAACAGACCAGGCAGGCGCCGTGCCTTGGCCAACAGGAAGCCCTGTTTCCTGGCCTTCTGCACTCAGACACACTGGCTATAACTGTTTTAAAACATCCAGAGTTGGCTGAAAGTGAAAGTTTCCCCAAAGCTGGCATTGGTTGTCAAACCTGCTGGGCCCAGCAGGAAGAATGCCATCTCTTTTTTCTCACCTCCTTTGTTAAGAGGATGGGCTGGCAGGAAACTGCTTTGCAATTATCTTGTTTAAGATGAGCAGAGGAGATAGTCACTCCCTGAAGGGATAACCCAAGCTCCCAAGCAGATCTCTTTCTACCAGCAAATAAATGAACATGATTCTAGCCCATGGTGGGGGTGGGAGGAGGCTTGCTTGATTGCTTGAAGTGGCCTGGCTTCCCCTCTTCCCAGCCCTACCAAAGCTTTCCTATTCTTAGCTTCTTACTCTTGGGCAAAAGAGGTAAATAGCAATAATTTGTTCCAAAGACGTGCTAATGGATCATACTAAGTTAATTTCTCATTCTCTCCTCTTCCCCACATCACTTTGCTAGTATCTCAAGCTCTTCTCCACTTGTACCCCAAGAAGGGTGAACTAACACAGCTTTTAGACAAGTGGCCTTTCTCAATGTGTAGTCCAAGACCTTGTGCATCAGAAAACTCCTTATAAAAATATGGGTTTCCTCCAGCTCATCCGTGTTGCCGCAAATAACAGCATTTCATTCTTTTTTTTTTTATGGCCAAATTGTATTCTATCGTGTATGTAAACCACATTTTCTTTATCCATTCATCTGTTAATGGACACTTGGGTTGATTCTATCTCTTGGCTATTGCGAATAGCACTGCAATAAACACGGGAGTGCTATCTCTTCAACAAACTGATCTCCTTTCCTTTGGATGTGTACCTGGCAGTGGGATTGCAGGGTCATATGGAAGTGAGATAAGGCAGGCACGGAAAGATAAACATCACATGTTCTCATGCATATGTGGAAGCTAAAAAAAGTAGAGTTCGTAGAAGTAGAGAATAGGAATGAATGTGGTTACTGGAATCTAGGAAGGAGAGCGGGAAGGAGAGGGGGAGAAGGTTCGTTAACTGATACAAAATTACAGACAGGTAGGAGAAATAAGTTCTAGTGTTCTATAGCACTGCGCAGTGACAGTGGTTAATAATAATTTATCATGTATTATCAAATAGCTATAAGAGAGAATTTTGAATGTTCCCAACAAAAAGAAATAATAAATGTTTGAGGTGGTGAATATGCTAACTACCATGATTTGCCTATTACATACTGTATACATGTATCGAAATATCACACTGTACCACATCACTATGTATGATTATCATGGGTCAATTGAAAATAATTTTTAAAATATGAATTTCCACTGCTTGGCAGTGTCTACTAGAATTAGACATATGCCCCTCCCCACCCATCACTCCCACTCCTACGTATTTACAAGGGAACGGAGTGTTTGTGTTCAGCAAGAGATACAGTTAAGAACAGTTAAACAGGACGGGGTGGGGGGGTAGCTCACGCCTGTAATCCTAGCACTCTGGGAGGCCAAGGCGGGCGGATCGCTAGAGGTCAGGAGTCCGAAACCAGCCTGAGCAAGAGCGAGACCCCGTCTCTACTATAAATAGAAAGAAATTAACTGGCCAACTAATATATATAGAAAAAATAAGCCAGCCATGGTGGCGCATGCCTGTAGTCCCAGCTACTTGGGAGGCTGAGGCAGAAGGATTGCTTGAGCCCAGGAGTTTGAGGTTGCTGTGAGCTAGGCTGACGCCATGGCACTCACTCTAGCCTGGGCAACAGAGTGAGACTCTGTCTCAAAAAAAAAAAAAAAAAGAACAGTTGAACAGCAGTATTCAAAAGAGAGCCAAACTGGAATCAACCCCAGATGACCATCAACAGAAGAGAGGAACAAATTGTGGTTTATCTATATTCAGCAATAAAAGTGAATGAACTATTGATAGGGACGACAATGTGGAATTCATCTCATGAACATGATGCTGAGCAGAATCCAGACACAGACAGACTCCTGTACGATTCCATTTACATGAAGCTCAAGAGCAGCCTACACTGATTTGTGCTGATCGAAGTTAGAAGGGTTACCCGGAGTGGGGGTGGGAGTTATTGATTGGGAAAGGGCGTCGGGGAGCCTACTTAAGTATTAGAAATATTCCGTATCTTGATCTGAATGATGGTTACACAGGCGTACACAAACGTAAAAATGCATTGAGCCCTATATTCAAGATCTATAAACTTTACAATATGTATGACTCACACACACACACACACACACTTCCCAACCTGTTAAGATAAGTCACTAAGAGCCTGTGAACAAGACCATCACAATCTCTACCCAAGACAGAAGCCACACTCTTATGGAAGTATAGGGCCATCCTAAATCCAGGAGACTTGTTATTGAGATCCTTAACTAATTACATCTGTAAAGGTCCTATTTCCAAATAAGGTCCCATTTTGAGGTGCTGGGGGTTAGGACTTCAACACACCTTTTGGGGGACACTGCTCAACCCACGACACCATCCAAAGCCATGTCTGTTCCCCTGCATCTGCCTCTAATTACATATGTAATAGTTATGGCCCAGCTAATTCTGGAAAGATTTGAGAGAACTGACACTAAAATAAAACAGATAAAAACAGGACTGATATAATCATAAATATAATAAGAAATAGGAACCACAAAGGTCATTCATCCCCAAAAGGCAAGACTTGCAACAAGGCAGAGATTATCTGTCCCAGTGACAAAGGGCATCAGCTCCTGGCCAAGAGTCCAGGACATCACAGCCCAAGCTGGGCCATGTCCGTCCTCCTTCTCAAGGGGCACAGCCTGGGGTGGGCAAGGGAGGAGCAGGAGGAATGAATCTGAAATAAAGTCAGTGCCACGTGGCAAAAGGAATTCCAAGCAGCTGTCTTTTTCTACCTGAAAATAGCCAGAAGCTGCTAAGATACTATTCCCTTGAAGCTCTGGTGCTGTTGCTGCTACACTTTCCACAGAAGGTGGCAAGCCAAGAAGACAAATTGTCTTCAAGGTTCTTTGCAGCTGGAATTCGGAGGTCCCAGCAAGGCCAGCAAGGCCAGGGAGGAGGCTGCTGAGGGGTCACCAAGAATTTGCATTGGAATTATTGGCATTTCACGTGGCAAATGCAGTGGTCAAATTGGGATGTTGAATCTACAAATTCTGCATCTAAAAGGGAGTCCACCTACCCAGCTAAACAGGTATGTTGACTCCTGTCCACACCTCCAGCTCTGCTACACCAGGAGGGGGCTGGGGGGGTGGGATGACTGTACTTTATGAGGAAAGCGAAGAAGGAGGGTAGGCTGAGACCCTGGGCCGTGGCAAGGGAGACAAGGTGAACTTAGCAGACTGACATGGAAATTTGTCTGGGGCTTTAACAGCCAGAGCACAGATGAGGACCCTGAATACTAGCATGGGGGAAGGGGTGGGCCCACAGGCTTGGGAACTGGACAGATCGAAGTTCAAACCTTGCCTTGCCTGATCTTTGCTGTATGACCTTGGCACATGATCCAAGCTTTCCTTGCCCAAACATGGGCTCTCAGTGATGCCCTTGCAGAGTGACATGAGCTCAGGCTAGTACCTTGCCCAGGGCCTACCATATAGTAGGTGCTCAAAAACCCCTACTTTCTTCCTTTCGAAGGCCCAGGAATGGAGGGGCCTGAATTCAGCTGGCCTTTGGCCAAGCCTCCCCTCATGACTACAGAAAATTAACCCAATTTACTCACCTCTGTCTCATTGTTCTTTCTCTACAAAAACAAGAAGCAAAACTGGCGATGTCCAATTTGTAAAGTCTCCCACATGAATTTCAGTCTATATAATTCTTTCTTAATAAAGCCATATTCTTCTTCTTTTTACTGGACCCTTAGAAGATAACAATGGGTCCTTAAATGAAATTTTAAAAATTGGAATACGAAGACCATACAGACCCCATGCAAGATAAAAGAAGCTAAGACTATAATATTTTCTTCCCTTGTGTCTCTGTTTTCCTTCCTTGTTCCACCACTGAAATCAAAGCATAGGAATGCACTGTAGTTTTCGGCAAAGGCACACCTCCAGCAGACATGGAAGACTTTAGGCTGACTTTATAAATCCTATGGTGCTTCTCTGGACCCCTTGAGACCTCCCTCCCCACCCCAGGCAGTAGCTGGTCTTTCATTTGTGCACAGAAGCACTTACATTTAAAAAACAAAAAAGTAACCTGTAATCCTAGCACTCTGGGCTGCCAAGATGGGTGGATTGCTAAAGGTCAGGAGTTCAAGACAAGCCTGAGCAAGAGTGAGACCCTGTCTCTACTAAACATAGAAAGAAATTAGCTGGACAACTAAAAATATATATAGAAAAAATTAGCCAGGCATGGTGGTTCATGCCCGTAGTCCCAGCTACTCAGGAGGCTAAGGCAAGAGGATTGTTTGAGCCCAGGAGTTTGAGGTTGCTGTGAGCTAGGCTGACCCATGGCACTCTAGCCCCAGGCAACAAAGTGAGACTCTGTCTCAAAAAATAAAAATAAAAAAGGGAGTGGGGAGTGACCATGAAGCCTTGTGGGAGGAAGTTGGACTGGCTGGGACGCATTTCCTTAATAACAGGTTGCTGGAAAGGAGTGTCCCATACAAACCACGTAAGGCTCCCAAGGTGAGGTTCCCCTGCTCCTCTGGGCTTCTGAGAGAACGGTTTGCAAGCCAGAAGTCAGGACATCATTTCCTGGCTGATGAATCCACTCCGTTCTCAGCCCCGCCCAATTTCCAGAATGAAAAGGCTCTCTCTGCCAATAATTTCAAAACAATGCCTTTGAGCAGACCCTGGCAAAAATGTCACCTGGACACGGGTGCCTCACTGGGCTGTTTGCCACTCTTTCCTCTGCTCTCTGGCACTGCACGTCTGGCTGTGTTTAACTTCCTAACCCACTGTTTGGGAAACATGGGGTGACGTGCTTGATTCCCAGGGCAGTGGCTGGTACTGTCTAGATCTGAATGCTGCACAAGAACATGCTGTGGTCACGTTTCAGACATCCTTTAATTATGCTTTTGGTCCTAAGCCATCAACCTTTTATTGAGCACTTTCTATGACCTGGACGCCATGCTGGCTGCTGGGGATACAGCGGTGAGCAGGACAGATACACAGTCCACGGTCCCAGCTGGCGCAGAGCTTGCGTTGTCCTGGGGAGGGCAGCTGCACACCAAGGGAGCAGACAGATCAATTGTAAAGAGTGACAGGCACTAAGACAGCAGGCTGGGCATAAAGGGGTGGATATGGTAAAGGTGCCGATTATCTTCCAAGTGCAGTGGGAAGCCCTGGGGGATGATCTGAGGGAGGGTGAAGAAGGCTGGGCTAGGAGTGGCGGCTAAGACAGAAGAGGCAGAGCTAAGATGCAACTTGTGTCTGTAATCAGTAAGAGCTACCAAGGGGCTGATGAGGTTAAAAAGAAAGCAGAAAGAATCAAGGGTGATGTGGAGGTTTCCAGCTAAACTATGGTGGGGCTATTCCCTGAGATATTGGGGCAACCATGGGTCAGATATTGGGAGAAAAGTTTGGGGGAGAAGCTCAAGAGTCTGTGAGTCATGCAAGTGGTAATGTCAGGTACACTGTTGGATATGCAGGTCCGAAGCTGAGAGGCAGTCTGAACTAGACAGTTTAATCAAGTTTTTGTCCCATGTGAATGTAAACTGCTTCCAATCCTCTTTTCTCATCAGAATGGGGGAAATCCATTTGCAGATCAATAGCTGCATGCAGTGTGCCTAAGGCTGCATTAATCTGCACTAGAAACAATATCACATTAGGCGGCAAGTACAACTGGGGCTATTATTTGGTTAAGTTTCTAAAGTTCCAATAAATGTGATTCACCAGACAAACAGAAACAAAAACAAAGACCATATGATCATCTCAATAGATGCATAAAAAGCATTTGACAAAATCCAGATCCCATTCATGAAAAAAACCTTCAACAAACCAGGCATAGAAGGAATGTATCTCAAAATTATAAAAGCCATATATGACAACCCACAGCCAACATCATGCTGAATGGGGAGAAGTTGAAAGCATTCTTACTGGCCAGGTGCGGTGGCTCACGCCTGTAATCCTAGCACTGTGGGAGGCTGAGGCGGCGGATTGCTCGAGATCGGGAGTTCGAAACCAGCCTGAGCAACAGCCAGACCCTGTCTCTACTATAAATAGAAAGAAATTCATTGGCCAACTAATATATATAGAAAAAATTAGCCAAGCATGGTGGCGCATGCCTGTAGTCCCAGCTACTTGGGAGGCTGAGGCAGGAGGATTGCTTGAGCCCAGGAGTTTGAGGTTGCTGTGAGCTAGGCTGACGCCATGGCACTCACTCACTCTAGCCTGGGCAACAAAGCAAGACCATGTCTCTAAAAAAAAAAAAAAAAAGAAAAGAAACCAAGCATTCTCACTAAGAAGTGGAACAAGACAAGGATGCTCACTGTCACCACTTCTATTCAGGATAGTGCTGGAAGTCCTAGCCAGAGCAATCAGGCAAGAGAAAGAAATATAAAGGGTATCCAAATCAGGAAAGAGGAAGTCAAAATATTGCTTTTCACTGACAATATGATCTTGTACCTAGAAAAACCCAAAGACTCCACCAAGAGACTCCTGGAATTGAGCAAATCATTATAATTAATTGAATCATGGTAATTGGGGTATCCATCACCTCAGGCGCTTATCATTTCTTTGTGTTAGGAACATTCCAATTCCATGTGGGCTGAGCCTTTCTTTGTTGGTCAGTATTTGATTACAGCTTCAATCTCCTCATTAGTTTTAGGTCTGCTCAGATTTTCTATTTCTTCATTATTCAGTCTTGGTAGGTTTTATGTTTCTACGGATTTATTAATTTCTTTTGGTTTATCCAATTGTTTGGTATTTTTAAGTATTTAAAATTATATGTTAGCAAAACATACCTGAACACATCATGTCAAATAAAATTATCAGCATCGTTTCAAAAGGATTGTTGAACAAAGTAGAGTATAAGCTACTTTGCATAAAATTGAACAGCTATTTGAAAGCTGCAAATCATTGTAAGCACTTTATTTTAAAATAAAGTTTAATTTTGACTTTAAAATAACATTTGCATGATTAGAAAAACAAACACAAAAATTTAGGAAAAACCCTTGAAAATTTAGAAGGAAGCAAAGCCAAGCATATTCCTGAAAAATACTGTCAACATTTTTGTTATTTCCTTTCTGACTTTTTTAAAGAGTGGTTTATAATCTTCGATCTGTTTACCAAGTACTCTGGCCGCACCTACTGAGTAAAATGGATATAACTATTACAAACCACAGTGCCTATTCATTCCAGTTATGTTCCTGCAGATACTGGCAAAACAAAAACATGTCACTAATGGTTTTTACTGAAATTATTCAGACACCTGAAAATTCTGCAGTCCTGGGGCTGCCTTGTTTTCCTTACTCTGCCTGCATAACCAGGTCTCTTTGTACGGTCTCTTTCTCCTCTTTGGTCTCCTTGGGAACTAAGAAAGGAAAGGCTAATTCCCGTGTTTAGAACAATTAGTGTGGTTTTCAGGTCTAATGAAAAGCTCCAGCAGGTGTTTTTACCAAAAACCAGGGCTAGAAACACTGGGTTTATTGATTTTTGCTTTGGCATAAGAAAGTCAACTACCAATAGCCATAGTGAGGAGCAGTGACCCCACGGGGCTGACATCCCCAAAGGGAGAAATAATTGGCAGTCCTTCAATTCTCCAGCACACAGAAGAAGGGGCCTGGTTTGAAAACCTGGGTCTAAGATACTGTGAAGTTGAGATGACACCCCCTAAGTGCTGTTTGGGAGAGGAAATTCAGCTCCCTCCCACTCCAGCCACAAAGGAGGGACAACTTGAAATCTATTTCACTGCTGGAAGGGAGATGTTGAACTGAGATTTGTCTGTGGCGAGGCCAGCAGCCACCAGATGCTGTCTGTCATGCAAGAAGCCTATTGCTTAAAATGATTTTGGAAGCCTCCTGAGAAACACAGTACAACTGATCCCAGGGTTTCTGATGCTATAGATCATGTGTTCCTACTCCAGATTCTTCCAACACAAGAATCTTTAAAAGATCAGAAATCTTAGCCAGGTGCAGTGGCTCACACCTGTAATCCTAGCATTCTGGGAGACCGAGGCGGGCGAATCCTTTGAGCTCAGGAGTTCGAGACCAGCCTGAGCAAGAACGAGACCCCCGTCTCTGCTAGAAAAAATTAGCCAGGCATGGTGGCTCATGCCTGTAGTCCCAGCTATGTGGGAGGCTGAGGCAGGAGGATTGCCTTAGCTCAGGAGTTTGAGGTTGCTGTGAGCTAGGCTGATGCCACAGCACTCTAACCCGGGGAACAGAGTGAGACTCTGTCTCAAAAAAAAAAAAAAAAGGTCAGAAAGCCAACAGGAGGTGGCTAGTCTGGGAGACCTCGAAGTCCACCCTTGGCTCCTCAACTCTTACAAATGAAGTCCTCTAACCTTCAGATGGGGAGTGTGGTTCTGCAGTTGCTACTGCAGTTTCTCCTGTGTCTGGCAGGTAGCCTAGCACGGGAAAAGACTGGGGCCATGGGGACTGCCCAACTTCAGTCCCAATTTCTGGCTGTGTGACCTCAGGCAAGTTATTTGATCGCTCTGAATCCTGTTTGCTCATACACAAAATGGGAATGGCAGTGCTGCTGAATCACAGGCGTAAACGAGACAACATGCAGAAATCACTTGTGCAGAAAGGTAATCAAAGGTCAGTTCTCTCCGTGGGGGAGGGAGTCATAACCTAGAAAGCAGGTTACCTAATGGCACAGTGCAGTGTGGCTTCCCTTTCAGTTTCTTTGCTTGGCATTACTCGATGATTAATTCTGAAGAGTCACTCAAACAAACAATTGCAATTAAATCCTGGTCAATATCCGCTCTCACAAAGGGAAACTGATTGCCATTTATTCCCTCAGTTCCTGTGGGCTCAGTGCGGGCTCTGGGCCTGGCACCAGGCACTGAAATTAAACATCCTGGACTCCAAAGGAGAATGTGAAATCTCTGCCTGAAGCTTCCCTGAAGGCTGCATAGGAAAATCCAGGTTGGAGGAAAATCATAGGAATTGGTCAGGTGATACAAGCAGGCAAAGGGGGCTCCTCATTGGGGGGACACCATGGGCCAAGGCAGCCATGGGAGAAGGGCAAGGTGTGAGGGGAAAACCCAGCACTCTCTCCGCTGGGAGCCGGTGGTGTCTGCAGGTCCATGTCAGGACAGGCAGATGTAGAGGACATGCTGGCACAATGCTGCCCCCAAACAGGTGCTCGCAAGCTTGTGCTTCCCTCTTCCCTCCCTTCCTTCCTTTCTTCTTTCTTTCTTTAAGTTGAGGCTTAATCTAAAAGCAACTGGGAGCCCTCTAAGGCTTTTGAGCAGAGAAGTGATGATACTGTTTGCCTTGAGAAAGATGAGTCCAGGGATGCTGTAGAGAATTGGATTGGAGGGTGGAGAGTGGCGAGAGGGAGGCCAGTTGAGGTCCAGGTGGGAGAAGACAGGGGCTGGTACCAGGAGAACGGCAGCTGGGATGGAGAGGACCAAGTTAGGGACATCTTCTGAGATAGGGTGCCTGGATGTGGGGATCCAAGAGAGGGAAGGAGGCGGGAGGATGAGGACAAGTTATCAAGCTGTTACCCCAGCACAAGCAGTAGGGAGGTGTTTGATGGAGCTATGGAGATAGAAACAGAGGAGGAGGAAATGGAGGAGGGAGAGAGGGAAGTGTTGTCTTCTTGGAAAGAATTTCATGGGAAGTGGCCTTTGCACACCTCCCGGTTGCCTCCTGCCCTTCACTTCCTACCTTGTGTCATCTGCTATTTATCCCTGATGGACCGTCATTCATTCACTCATCCATGCACCTGTCCTCCACCCATTGTCCTAAACACTGTCATTGCGTGCATATGAGGGTACTTTGTTGGGCACTGCCAAGAGTATGTGACATGTAAACTGTCTATGAAAAGTTCTTAGTAAAGAAGTTCTACTAAAAACTGTTCTGAGGGAGGGACATTCCAGGCAATATCTGCAGCAAGCATTAAGTCAGAGATCCACTGAGCTGACATTAACACTCTAGGGCAGGAGACAGCAAACTTTGACCCACAGGCCTAATCGGCCCACTGCATATTTTTATAAATAAAGTTTTATGAGAACACAGTCATGCTCATCCTTTTACACATTGTCCATGGCTCTTTCCATGCTACAACAGCATAGTTATGAGAGCAACAGAGACTGTAAGGATAGCAAAGTTGAAAGTATTAGCCATCTAGCCCTTTACCGAATGTGTATGTCCACCCTGCTCTAGGGTGTTCCCTTCTCTCCCTGGTGCTGCAAAGGGGTATTTGATAGTAATGGGGGCCTCAGTGCTCCTTTGCCTAAAAGCCCCCCATGCCTAAGAATAACGGCCAGGCTTCTCAGCTGGCCCATGGGAAGCAGACATCCTTCCCATCAGTGTGTAAAACCTTGTGCATTGCACTGGTTCTTGTGCCTTGAATTTTGACACAGTAGTTCCATTGATCAAAATATATTCCAAGGGAAGTATCCAAATGACAGAGGAACGATTTTCTCCTTGGCTTGGCCACACTCACTCATCTGGCCTCATTTTCTACAAGGCACCACGTCTCACACACACTCCACAAATGAAAAATATGTAAGGGTCGGACATGTGCTGAAAGTCTTAGGAAGAAAAATTAAAGCAGGGAAAGAGGCCACAGCGCAGAGGGCTGTTTTTCAAATAGCTGGGTGTGAAAAATCTTGTCCCAGGATCTGACCTGACACTTGCAAGACTCACCTTGGTCTCCTCGTCCTCATCCCCACCCCACTGGGTCATGCCTTTATGTACAAAGTTGACATTCATTTTGATTTTTTAAAACACTGGAGTAGATGTTATTTACCTTGATGACTGAGTTTTCAGTACTTCCTTAAATTTTGTTTCAAAGGCAAATGCCTCACTCGCCTCACCCTAGTTTCAGTTTGGGGAGAAGGAACGGCCAGGGAAGCAGAGGAAACAGCCCAGTGTCGAGGAGGCCAGATGAGAAAGGTTTCTGCAGAAGAAGGCCTATACGACAAGATGGACGTCGAAAACATGATGCTAACTGAAATAAAACAGACACAAAATGTCATGTACTCTGTACGACCCCATTTCTATGAAATGTGCATAAAAGTCAAATCTGAAATCTATAGAGACAGACATAGGTTAGTGGTCGCCAGGGGCTGGGACAGGGTAATGACTGCAGGTGGGCATGAGGTTTATTTTGGGGATGATGGCAATGTTCCAAAATTAGATCATCTTCATGGTTGCACAGCTCTATGAATATACTAAAAACCATTGCATTGTACACTTAAAATGTGTGTCTTTTATGGTACGTAAATCACATCTGAACAAAGCTGTTAGAAAGAAAGAAGGTTGAGCAAGGTGAGGCCTGCAAATTAAGCATTGAATGAATGAACCAGTGAATGCATGACTCAAAGATAAGCAGTGTCTCTAAACAAAGAAAGCATGACAGTGGAAAGAACCAAGACTCAGGAGGCTCAGGTTGGTCCTTAACAAGCCAAAGTTAGAGCAGCCAGCCATGCAGCCACCTGCGTATTTCCCAGGGTGGAAGTCTGTCTAACGAGTTTTGGAACATGAAACATCACTACATATCCAGAGACTTAAAAGCGTGCATCACATGTTGTTTCTGGGCATTGTCTTTTGACACAGTAGTTCTGTTTTTTGAAATCTGTGCTAAAGATGGAATCTAAACGTTGGAGGGCTCATTTGCCCATATGTGCTTATTGCTGAGCTGTTTGTAGCACTGACAAAAGGGAAACAACCTACGTGACCAACTGGTTAAATGAAACGCGTTCACCTACGAGACAGACCACGAAGCGGCCACTAAAAATGATGCTGCAGATGCGGGACAGTGTGCCGGAATGTAAACCGGACAAAGCAGCACAACCAAGTGTACATAGACATTGAAAACCAGTGTGGAAGGGTGTGTGTAGAGTAAATGCCAAATGGCAACATAGTAACAGTGTTACCTAAGAGTGAGGGGCATATTGATTGACTAATTTTTACTCTGCGATAAGTGCTTTCAAAGCACTGTGATAAGACGTTCTCATACGTTATCTCTTTTCATCTTGACCCAAAGTCTGTGAGTTAGGTATCTTTTTTTTTCAATTTTACTTATGAGAAAACTAAGACTCAGGTTTAAGGAAGTGTATATAGGGTAGCGCAATTTGCAAGCGGTGGATCCCACACCCAAAGTGGCGGGGCAGGCCTTCCCAGGGGTATTTTTTTTTTTTTTTTTTTTGAGACAGAGTCTCACTTTGTTGCCCAGGCTAGAGTGAGTGCCATGGCGTCAGCCTAGCTCACAGCAACCTCAAACTCCTGGGCTCAAGCAATCCTCCTACCTCAGCCTCCCAAGTAGCTGGGACTACAGGCATCCGCCACCATGCCCGGCTAATTTTTTCTATATATATATCTTAGTTGGCCAATGAATGTCTTTCTATTTATAGTAGAGACAGGTCTCGCTCTTGCTCAGGCTGGTTTCAAACTCCTGACCTTGAGCGATCCGCCCGCCTCAGCCTCCCAGAGTGCTAGGATTACAGGTGTGAGCCACCGCACCCGGCCCTCCCAGGGGCATTAACTCAGGTTCTCCAGGGAGGCAGAAACAGTAGGTGTGCAGTTAGGTAGACAGATGAGAGGGGATTTGCTAGGGGAATTGGCTCCCTCCATTATGGAGGCAGAAGGTGCCACGACAGGCCGTCTGTGCGCTGGAGGCCCTGGGATGCTGGTAGCATGGCTCATTCCAAGTTCAAAAGCCTCAGAACCAGGGAAGCCGAAGGTGTAATTCTCAGTCTGAAGCCAAAGACCTGAGAACCCAGAAGTTGGGGGCTGCTGGGGCAAGTCCTGGAGCCCCAAGGCCTGGAGTCCTGACGTCCAAGGGCAGGAGAAGAGTGTCCTGGCTCCCTGGAGGGAGGGAGAGAGAGGAAATAGTGTGTTTTCTGCCTTTTTTTAAAATCTGGGCCCCAGGCGATGATGGGTGGGGTCTGCCCACCTGGAGGGCGGGCGTTCCCCCCTCGGTCCATGACTCACCTACCAGTGTCCTCCGGAAGCGCCCTCAGAGACACACCCAACGTAATGCTTCACCACTCTCTAGAGATTTCTCGGTGCGGCCAAGAGTTCATGCATGTGTCCCCGAGGCCGGCCCGTGTGGTGGGGCTTACTGCTGCTACTCCAGGTCAGAGAGGCAGAAGCTGGAGATCAGAATGGCCTAGTAAAGGCCCAGGGCCAGCAGAAAGGAGGGAGCTGGAACCCCAGGCTGAGCTCCTGAGCACCGGCACATTCCTGGGGTGAGGTAGGCAAAGGGCCTGGCACAGGGCTGGGGGCATCATCGAGGAAAGGAGGACTTTGTTCTGAGTCTGTTGTGTCAGAGGAGCCAGTGCAGGGCCAGAGGGCACAAAGACAGGGAAATTGGTGACACAGCAGAAGGATCCCAGCCTGGGTGCCAAAGATGCAAGTCAGCATGTCCACTCTCAGTGCCACCGGGCCTTGAACCCAGAAATCTGCAGGCTGACAGCGTTCTGCAGAGAGTGGGCTGCGATGACAGAAAGCAGAGAGGGCAGAAGTCCTGCACTGGAGCAGGTTGACTGCTGGTGTCGTCGCTGAGGCTGGCAGTGGAGCCCTCATCTGAGAGCCCCGGGTCCCTTTGGGTCAATGGTCATCAGCAACACTTGAGCTTTTCTATTGTGTGTCCTGACCCCATGCCCAGGTACAAAGAAAACCTGTCGCCTGAGGGACAGCAGCCTCCAACACCCCTCAAAGGGCCCCCAGTGCAGCACAGGGAGCTCAGCTCGGAGGTCACTCTGCCTCTTTCTTGCTGTGTGACCTTGGGCTAATAGCTTCACCTCTCTGAGCCTCAGTTCTCCCACCTATGATTCAGCACGTCTAGTGCCAGACGCTGTTCTAGTCATTGTGTGCCTACTGCTTCAGTTCTCACAATGCTCCTACGAGGCTGGCATCAGTCTTCAGACCTATTTACTGATGGGAGACAGAAGCCCCATGAGGGGAAGGAACTGCCTCGAGTCACAGTGAACCATGGAGGATCGGGCAGTCTGGCCTTGGCCTGAACTCCTAACGACAGGCTCTGCTGCCCCTGGAAAGAAGAGAAGGGCTGTGAGGACAAAGGCACATAAAATGCCAGATGAGGGGCTCTGACCACGGTCTCTCTGGCCACCCCCAAGGCAAACGCTGGGCCCCTTTCCCCAGCTTAACAAGAAGCTGCTTCTGTGCTGCACCCCCGGAGACACTGGGGCTCCACATGTGTCGGGAGGGGCCGGGCTGACAGAAGTGGAATCCCAGAAGGGCCGAGAGCCACCTCTACCTGCATTAGCCCCTGCTGTGTCACTTAAGCGGCTTAATTAATGAAATGATTAAAACTTGGTATATTAAATATATATTTAAATTAACTCTTGTAATTTTACTATTTCTTGTGAATCATATTTCCCCAGTTTTTGTGATTTTCCTTAATACTTTTGTTTCTGCAGTGGGGGTTAAGGAAACCCACCCGACAGTGGCAGCTCAGGACCTGCACAGATCGGGACAGACGTGTGTGGTGCTGGGTGCTGCCACCCAGGGGAGAGCGTCAGTAAGAGGAAAACATCTCTGGGGAGGGAGCAGGAGGAAAGAGGCTCCTGGTGTCAGCCCTCTGTAGGGCGGCAGGGCTTGGGGGGCCGTAAGCCCTGGGGCTTGAGGACAGGGTTCCATGGGGCTCTTCAAGGGAACAGTTTGAATGATCTTACCCTGGATTCCAGATGGCACCACCAGGATGTCAGCCCATGAGCACAGCCGTACTGGCTTGTTGCCTGTGTGTCCCCATCCCCAACCCAGGGTGGCCGGGCACATGTAGGTATTGCTGAGGGAACAAATGAGGGGGTAAGCAGAGAGCAGAGATATTGTTCATTAAAGCAGAGAATGGCCATGTTGGGATAGCCAACAAGGAAGGGTCTCCCCCTTGGACACAGGGAAAGGATTCAGCTGCGCAGGGACTTTCTCCATATACATATTGTAACAATGGAAGCCAGGCGGTGGGTGTCTCAGTCCAGAAGCTTGCTCTTGATGAAATCTACAGCATTCTCATTTTCCCCCTTCCCTGCTATCATCACTGCCTCTCTTATGACAAAAAAAAAAAAAAAAAGCAAAACAATAAAGAATGAGCTTGCCATTTTGAGTTCCTTCCTGAGTTATTTGACATCTATCAGCACTTGGGGCTGGCAGCCTCCAGCACAGAGTCCCAGAGTGGAAGGAAGGAATCATTCATTTTGCTGGCTGTGTTGGATGAACACAAGAAGGAGGCAACATTTAGACAGGGCAGTAGGGACAGGTGGAGGAGGGGAGATGGGAGGATGCACAGAACCCCAAGTGTGCTCCCATCGCGAGATCGAGTGAGCAGCAAGGGCCAGCAAGTGTCACCTCACTGGGCAGCCCGGATCCCTGGCTTCCACTGAAGCTGTGTTGAGAAGGATTCTGAGGCTGTATCTGGACCCACTGGGAAAAGTAGTATGATTAATTGATAATGTTTGCCATGGGTGAGGAGAATAACGACTCAAAAACTCTATACCTGCTACTTCTTGGTTAATATAGGCTAGGGAAAGATAGTGAGGCCAAGTGGGTGAAGGCTGTTGTATGTTCCGCTGAAGGATTTGGACCTGATAATGGATATCAAGCTTAGTTCCTCCATTTATGAAACATACAGTCACTTATCCACAAGATTTCTTGGCAGATATCAAAGATTTCTCGATATCTGCAACCTCACCACATCTCTGAAGCCAAAGACCACATGCTGCCTGCTGCACACATTTCCTTCAAGGCACTGTCTGGGAAGATTTGAAAGAGGATAATGCTCACCTGTCCAGTGTGGTCTCAGGGTCTGAGGGAGGCATAGGCTGGGTAATGACAGCAGCTACATGGTCTCACGTCAACCATGGCCAGGCACTGTGTATGCTAAGGACCCAGTAGGGCTTATCTCTTGTGATCCCTGGATCACCTTACCAGTACTTCACTATTAGTAGCCTCACCCCGGTCTAAGCCTCCATCATTTGGTCCTCCCATGGACCAAATTAGGTCTCCTTGTTTCACTTTGTCTCCACCCTCCTATCTCCCCCAGCCCTGACAGCCCCTCCCCTGTGTCTGCCAGAGAGACCTTGTAAAGAACGGACCTGATCATCTTCCAAGCCACTGCTCAAATTTAGAAACCATCGGTGTGTGTGTTCCATTGCCCTTAGGCTATAATCCCACATCCTAAGCTTGTCCACAAGGCATGCCTTGCTCATCCCATGGCTGTGAGCTACGGCCATACTGATCTCTCAAACCATCGAACACAAGCTTCTTCCAGCCCACCCTTTCTGCTGCCACTCCTCCTGACCATGCTACCCCCACCCCACATCCACACATGCCCAGGCAATTGTCACTTGTCTGATTAGGTTAGAATTTCCTGATATCACCTCTCCTACCACCTTACACCACTTTCTAGAGTTTGCCATAATCAAACATCAATTTGAGTAGGTAGAGGTTTAATGTCTGATGTTCCCCTTGTGTGTAAATTTAGGCCATGAGGGCAGGGACTTTTTCTGCCTTGTCAGCTGTGGGTCCATAATGCCTAGAATGGGGTGGCCCTGACACAGAGCAGGTGCTAGATGCACACCATTGAATGAATGAATGTATCAATCAATAAGTGAATGCATGAATGGGTGCACATCAAACAACACGGCTGCATGCCTCCTTTCCAGCACCCCGTCTTGCCCCTGTCACCTCAGTATTTCTAGTGCTCAGAATCTAGCAGAATCAGCCTCAAGATCCCAGACACCTTCCTCCAGCTCTGCTAACCAGCCACTTCACTCGGAGTTTTTTCCTGAGTTCTAAAGTGAAGGAGTTCTGCAAAGTGATTTCTCTGGCCCCTTCCTTGCTAGGACTGACATCCTAGAATTTCATAACCAGAAACATTCACTGGGTTCTGTTTAAAAATAAAATAAATTTGGGGGATCTCTTCTAGCATTCTGCTGTGCCCATTAAGATGATGCTCCGGAAGCCCCTTGGAGCCGTCTGGGGCAGAAGGGCCTCCTTCCTCATGCTGGAGACACACAGTGCATCTCATTTGCTAAGGCTGGTCTGGAAGTGCAAAGCTCATTAGATTGGATCAGTAAATAATGCAGCTGATTTTCAAACCGAGCACAGCTTTCATGCAATTAGGCTAAAGATCATGGGTCAGCCTATTTGCCACGCAAATAACTGAATAATGAAAAAGCTAATCTTTATAGTGCTGATGAAAGGTTGGCGTCTCTGATAGTAGTGAAACTTTATTCCTTTTTATCTAATCTTGAAGAATCGAGAGGGAGTTAACAACGTGAAGGAGGGTTGTAAAACCAAGCTGTCTGCAGAGTGGTGTACAGTCCTTCGGAAAGCCTCTGCCTAGCTGATGTCACACGCTGGCATAGAAATGGAGTCCCAGCTCCTCAACCCAATGCCCCTGGGGAGGCAGGGCCACTCACTCCTCACCCGCTGATGTGGTAGAAAGCAGAGTTGTGCAGCTGGGGTTGAGTTCTCTGCAACCGACTTTTTAGCTTTGTAAGAGTTGGCTTTGGGAGCCTTTAAGCCTCGGTTTCCAGATCTGCCAAATGGGGATGCCAATGACCTCCTGCTGAGGGTGGCTGTGGGCACCATGTGGTCACACATGGGAAATGGCCTCATAGAGTCGAGTTCACGCAAGGGGCTCCCAAGGAAGGATTCTGCTGTTTCCTAGACTCGGACCGGACAGATGGGAAAGGCCTTAGCATCTAGTCCAGGGTTTCTCAAAACACGGAAGCCAGGATGTCTTTTGGTTGTTTGCGGATGGTCATGTTTTTGTTTTGAGTGTAATTTCAGGTTTACAGAAAAATGGAGAGGAAGGTACAGCGATTTCCCATATCCCTTCTGCCCCCCAATATGAATGGCCTCCCCGTTATCAACATCTCCCACCAGAGTGGTGCCTTTGTTACAATGTGGGGTGCATTTGTTACAAAAAAACAAAGTCTTTGGTTTTTTTTTTAATTGAGATGAAATCACATAGCATAAATGCAACCATTTTAAAGTGAACAATTCAGCTGCATTCAGTACACCCACAGTGTTGTGCAACCTCCACCTCTGCCTAGTTCCAAAACCTTTTCATTACTCCAAGCGGGCAGCTGCATATCTGTTAGCAGCTGCATGTCCGTTAAGCACCTGCACACTTTCCCCCGCCACGGTCCTGAGCTCCCACCGATCTGCCTGATGTCTCTGTGGATTTGCCAATTCCGGACATTGCATATAAATGAACTTATACAAAAACGTGGCCTTTGTGTCTGGCCTCTTTCACTTAGCATAGTGTTTCCAAGGCTCATCCTCGTAGTGTGGATCAGGACTCCACTCCTTTTCACGGCTGAGTGATATCCCACTGTGTGGACAGGCCACACTTTGTCTATCCATTCGTCCACAGAGACGTCTGCGCTTGTTGGCTATTGTGACTATCGCTGCTATGAACACTCGTGCACAAGTTGTTGTTTGAATATCTGTTTTCAGTTCTCTTGGGTATACAGCTAGTGGTAGAATCTCTCAGTCCTGCGGTAATTCTATGTTTACTTTTGAGGAACCACCACACTATTTTCCAGAGCAGCTAAACCAGGTCACATCCCCATGGCAATGTACAAGGATTCCAATTCCTCCACATCCTTGCCAATACCTCTTAGTTTTGTTTTTTTAATAGGTGCTGCTAAGACATTTTTATACATAGTTTGGAGGGCTCCAACAGAGAGGGAGACGTCGACAATGCTCAAGAGAAACAGGGTCAACTGGAAGGAAATCCTTGGGAAGGTGAGAAGATACAAGGCCCTCAAATCGGGGGTCCTTCAAAATGAGAAGTCCGTCTGGATGCTGGGCTGCCCAAAAGAAAAAAGAGAAATACCCCTAACTTCACTCTGGTGGTCTTGTCCCCTCCTGGTGTGGGGTTTGCCCACAGAGCAATGTGAACAGGGGCCTGTGGAAGGGAAGGGAGAGAGTGGGGGTCTCACATTAAACTCGACTATCACCCCCAGACGAGGTGCTGCGGGCAGGGGCATAACCTCTTGAACTTCAGCATTCTCCGCTGTACAACGGAGACAAGGAACCCTCAGCAGGCTGCTCCAGGCTTCGATGGGACTATGCATTACACGTGCCTGGCATACAGTGGGTGATTACTAAATGTAGGTCCCTTCTGTTGACTCATCCTTTCCATTCGATTGTGAATTACCAGATAGGAGGAAGAGGTTTGCCCCTCTTTGCAGCCACCTTAATATCTAGCACGATGATGGTTACATGGCAGGCACCATAAGCACGTGTGTCGTGGCCCGATTGCAGAACGGGGGATGAACACAGAAAGACACACAAAAACATACAGACACAAAAGATGGTATAAGACTGCAGTGCTTAAAGCACCAGTCGTTTTATTTTTATACAGTTCAATTTGGCAAGCGTCCCGCAGCTTTTTCCCAGGACGTGACTTCCCACTGGCCAACAGCACCTGTTTCTCTAGACATAGCACACAAGATGCCCTTTAACGTCTGATACCATTTGCAGGATATCAAGACGCCTGGCTTGCTTGCATAGCACAACAAAGGAATATGTTTGCATCCTGTCCTTCAATGTCTGGTCCCGTGTGCGGATAACAAACAACCTTGGCTCACGTGCAGAACCACAGGTCCTTGGCCGTTTGCAACATCTAGTCCCGTGTGCAGGACAACAGACAGCCTTGGCTCATGTGCGAAACCACAGGTCCTTGGCCACTTGCCCTGAGGAACAGTTCTCTCTGCTGGTCAACAAGTCACGTCCTGCTAATTGTGGGAGCAAGCAATGAGCTCCTGTTCTGCTGACTTTGAGTCTCAGCCAATCTGACCCAGGGACATCTCCTACACACCTGAAAATAAATAAATAAGCACAGATAAAAATGATGATAAATACATTCCCCAACAATAAGAGCAAATATTTACTGGGCGCTGGTTATTCGGCAGGCAGTCCAAGGGCAGCCTCTCACTCGGTCTGTATGAGATGACCTTGAGGCGAGTACTGCTTTGACCCCGCTTTGCAGAGGCACGACTCGTCCACTGAGGCATGTCTGGGGACCAGCAGGACGGTGTTTGGGCATAAGATGTCTAACATCAAAACCTAGTTAGTCATCACAGCATACTCTTTATCCAGTTACTGCTAAACCAACAGTATCTGAATAATCCTGGAATTGGGGAATAATTTATTGCGGTTTGAAAGACGTCAAGAAAGAGGCTGATTGACCTCTGGAGGAAAGAAGGAGATGGGCCCCAGCTGGATGCTGCCCGAAGATTTGAAAGTCCTAGGAAAGCAATTCTCATGGCTCAGAGGCAACCTCTACCTGGGTGGTTTGCCTCTCCATAAGCACAGCTGAGATCACCTTGGGCATGGAAATGGCATCTTTCCAGGCTCAGGTGGTATCAGACGCTGGAGGCTGGTTGGTAAAGACATCTCACATAGGACTGGGTGATTTCTTTCTGCTCCAGCCCACCCCTTTGCCAACACTGAGGCACCAGGAGACAGAATTAGCCACGAGAAGGTTGCTGATTGCTCTGAATTGATGCCAACAGGGAAGGATAGGCTTCTCCAGGTTCCCTAGAGAGTGCTGACCCCTAGGGCCTGAGCATGTACCCAAGTGGCACAGAATCCTTTTCCCACTGGGTCCAGCTGCCCGTGCTCCCCACAGAG
The DNA here is from genome assembly GCA_008750895.1 of Mirza zaza. Classification (NCBI taxonomy): domain Eukaryota; kingdom Metazoa; phylum Chordata; class Mammalia; order Primates; family Cheirogaleidae; genus Mirza; species Mirza zaza. Next base: position 64,126 of record VSMD01046961.1, on the reverse strand, counting down.
AACTGCCCTTCACCTCCCCGGCCCTCACCTCTCCAGGTGGGTGGGTCAGAGGGGAGTTTTTCAGCCCTTGGCTGGGCCTGGATCTTATATAGGGCTGCCCAGCAACACTCCCAGACCCTTCACCTCTTTCACATCTCTGCCACCCCAGCTCTCCATTTATGTCAGGGTGTTGCAGAGTGAGAAGAACAATTAAATAGCATGTGTGCATTTCTTTTGAGCTAGGGAGAGAGAAGGCAATGTGGCATTGATAAAATCATGACAATGACCATGGGCATGGCATTTTGCAGGGGATGGCACCCAGGTATTTCTCCATGGCTGAGTTTCCTGCGACATGGACAGGTAGCAAGAGCCGGCCCCTCATCCTGCTCTTTCGGGTGTAGGACTCGACCCACCTACGCCTCACTGGCTCCTGCTTATCAACTCTCCATGTCACTTTACTCACCCCTCCGCAGCCCAGGCAGGTGGGCTCTGCGCCGGGCACAACCTAGTGTTAAGGAAAAGGGCTGTGACACACCCAGAGAGGCCAAGGGGAGGCCAGTCCATTAGTCAGCAGTGGCTTTGCCAAGATGCCTGGCCGCCTTCAGACTCCAAGACAGAATATGTTGCCGAGTACTTGTTTGTAACGAGCTGAGCCAGCCACCAACAGTTAGCTGTTAACAGTTTGTCCTTTATTCAAATGGACAGCAGAGAACATTTACAGAACAGCTGGCTGTGATTTAGTCATTAATGCTGTTGAACTTCACAATTTCCCAGGTTGACATCTAATTAAGTTGAGACTCCATCTACTTATCAGGCATATTCTGTTTGCTCTTTAGACTGGAACAGGTGAGGCAGGAAACAGGTAAACTATGCTCACGGACTTGGATGTGCTTCAAGGAAAATTTCAAGAATGATTGAGACCCTTACACAGAAGCTGGAATGAAGGATTTAAAATAAACTTTACAGGGATCTGGTGAAGATTAAATGAGAATATGCACAAAAAGTGCTTAGTGTGGTATCTGACAAATGTTAATATAAAAATGAAATTGATTATGCGTGATTATGTCTGTGGTCATTATTCCAATGTCCAATAATCTGATAATCTCTCTCTTTTTTTCCTTGCATGCACCAAGTGTTTGCCAGGCATCTCCTAGGGCCTTTTATGTACAGTGTCCTTCATCTAACAATCATGTTATGAAAGAAGGATGCCTAGCTTCAATAGTTGATAAGGGAATGACTTATAGGTTAAGTATAATAACTTGCCCTGGGTCAGTGGCAAAGCTAGGAGCAGGAGCCAGATCTCTGATTCCAATGGCTCATGTCTCTTCAAATTCTGACTCTCACTTTATCATTTAAAGGCCATCTTTATCCGTAGGCACCTGTAGGGCCACCATGTTGTGTAATTCCAGGGCGACATTTATGATGTCATCTGCATGGATGGCAATTCCTGGACTTATGTAGTGACAGCATTCATATAAAGTAGCATGAAAATGAGTCCCAGAGGTGGATAGGGAGGTGGCCACAGATACCCTCATTCTGGCTTTCTTCGCCTCATCCCATCCCACCTGGCCCCATTCTGTCCTTCCCCTCGCTTCCACCCTATCCCCCCTATCGTGTTCACTTGCACCTCTCTGGCCAGGCCCTGTCAGACTATGGATGCAGATGAACCAGTGACAGCCCTGAGCATGAGGAACACAGGAGCGTATCAGTCATGGTTCTCCAGAGGAACAGAACCAGTAGGAGATGCACACACACAGCCCCATTTGTCTGTCTGTCTGTCTATCCAGATTTATTTTAAGAAATTAGCTAATGTGATTCTGAGGACTGGCAAACCCAAAACCCACAGGGCAAGCTAGCCGGCTAGAAATTCTGGCAGGGTTGGTGTTGCTTGCAGTCTTAGTCCAAAGGTGGGAAACTCCAGCAGAATTTCTATGTTATAGTCTGTGTCAAATTCCTTCTTTTTCAGGGGACCTCAGCCTTTTCTCTTAAAGTCTTTAACTGATTGGGTTAAACTGATTGGGCCTTTAACTGAAGGCCCGCTCATATTATGGAGGAGATCTGCTCTACTCAAAGTCAGCTGATTGCAAATGTTAATTGTATCTGAAGAATACCTTCACAGCGGTACCTAGACTATTCTACAGATGTTTGACCAAGCAACCGGACACCGTAGCCCAGCTAGGTAGACACACACAATGAACATCACAGTAGGGTGCAATCATTGGCGAGGACACAGATAAGAGAACAGTCAGCTTAGACCTCCTGGTTCCTGCTGGGCTAATGGAACATGCCATGGAATACACAGGAGGAGTGATCCAGATTTCTAAAAGGAGCAAATGGACAGAGGAGGTGAATCTCGAAGGTGAGGCAGAGCCCGGAGGGCGCAGCCTAAGCAATGGCAGAGAGGCCAGCAGTGCACATGGCCCTAGGAAAGCAGAGGTCCAGAGGGCCGGAGTGTCCCCCAGGTGTGTGCTGGGATGAGACAGGTGCGGCCGGTGCCTCCGTGCCGGGCCTGGAATGTTGCTCACGGCCAACATTCTTGTCAGGCCAGCCGAAATGACTTCTGGACCTAAATCAGTAGCTCAGAGCCCATCATCCTATAAGAAATACATATTCTTCCAGAATGGTATTTTCTGCCCTAAGAAGCAGAACATTAAAGCATTATTTTATTTTATTTATTTATTTATTTATTTTTGGAGACAGAGTCTCGCTTTGTTGCCCAGGCTAGAGTGAGTGCCTTGGCATCAGCCTAGCTCACAGCAACCTCAAACTCCTGCACTCAAGCAATCCTGCTGCCTCAGTCTCCCAAGTAGCTGGGACTACAGGCATGCGCCACCATGCCTGGCTAATTTTTTCTATGTGTATTAGTTGGCCAATTAATTTCTTTCTATTTATAGTAGAGACGGTGTCTTGCTCTTGCTCAGGCTAGTTTTGAACTCCTGACCTTGAGCAATCCGCCCGCCTTGGCCTCCCAGAATGCTAGGATTACAGGCACGAGCCACCGCGCCCAGCCTAAAGCATTATTTTAACTACACTTCGCTACCCAAGACCGGAGGTGCTTCATCCTTTGAAAAAAATTTTTTTTTGATCTAAAACAAATTTTTAAAACTTGTTTGTCCCGCTATAGAAGTATTTTCTTTTCAATGTAGAACTTTAAAAAACTATAAGAAAACAAAGAATAGGATAAAAATTGGCTAAAATACCCCGGCCAAGTAGTAACTGCTTTGAATGTTTTGTTCTGTTTCCTGCCATTCTATTTTCTATACTCATGAATATGCATCCATCCTCTGCTCATATTATGTTTTAAATTTATTTCAAGTAAAAACACACAATAATATAGTTTAAGTACATACATTGTTTAATAGTTGTGAATCTACTAAAAAGTACATCTATTTTTAATATTGAATAGTTTATTCATTTATACATCTTCCTTTTTTGTCAAATAAGAATTTATTATGAGCATGTCCCCAGCATCAAATGTTCTCATATACCATAATTTTTAAGGACTACAGAACTTTCCATCATATGAATGTACCATAATTTATTAAAATTTTCCCACTAGATATTTTTTCCTATTATAAATACCACTTTTCTGACATGAAAAATGCTACAATGAACATCTTGGACTTTAATCTTTGTGCGAATTTTTATTACTGCTTTAGGATACATTTTTATAAATGGAGAATTTGGGCCAAAGGGCATAAATATTTTTATGCCTCTAGAAACCATATTTCTAAACTCCAGAAAAGCTGTACAATTTTCTACTTGTGTTGTACCAGTGATTCAGGGTACAGTTTTGGTAGTTGTTTCCAATGTGGCAGGTGAGATTGGCATTTCGTTTTAATTTGTACCGATTTTACATTCACCTCTTGGAGACAGTCTAGTGTTTCCAAAATGTGCCCCATCGTAAGAATTACCTGTGAATGAGAATGTGCTGGGGAGTGGCCCATAATTAATAAGCAATAAGGCAAGTGTAAGAAACAGAGATGTAGTCCAAGCCTGCATCTCAAAACTGGGGAAACTGAGGCCAGAGAAGAGCAGGAGAAGCCCAGGTCCCTAGGGGACCTGGAGTCTGAGTGAGGATACTGCTGTGTCCCCTCCTGGTGTCCTTGCCAGGGCCCTCACTGCAAACATTTCCAAGGCTGTTTCGGGGCCACCTCCTCTGACCTGCCCATCCATGACAACAGCATGCAATGGCTTCTTCCTTTTTTCTTCCTTTCTTAGAAACAACACCAATAAAAGTCCACAATCTGAAAAATAAACCATGAAGCTCAGTGAAAAGGACCCAGCAGAAAACAAAAAAAGCAATTCGGTGAAAAAGAAATTGGTCAGTCCTGGTTTCTTTCTCTCTCCCTTATGTGGGTATTCTGGTGACCTTGGGACAGTCTCTCATCCCTCCCCCTCCCTCCTCCCAGCAGAAGCAGCAGGAGGTAGGTTAAGGGGAGGCAGCACAGAGAGAAGAGTGATCAGCGGCTGGATGAAAACCTGCATGGGAAAGAGTAGAGTGAACTGTGCAGTGTGGGGGAAGAGGCTCAAGAGATGGACGATATGCATAGTACTGGCCTGCTGGTGACTTTCTGGACTCGGAATGGGGTCCCCATTCCAAAGGTCATTTCTCAACAAAGGGACATTGATGCTGATGATGATTATGATGATTATGTCATTCTCCTTACGGATACACTGAAGCCCATCCCCCACTCCACTCCACCACGAGGCTTAGTCCCCTGGCCCTTCCTCCAGGAAGTCCTCAGCAGCTAGAACAGCCCTCTCCTTTCCTGGGACTCCTCAAGCCCTCTCTTTAAACTGGCAGCCAGAGAGCACCTACTCTGCGCCAGACTTTTAAACAGGGTCTCTTATTTGGTTCTCTTGGTTATACTATGGTGAAGGCACCACTATCCCCACCTTACAGATGAGAAAGGGCTGAAGTCATTTGCCCAAGGTTATGTAGCTGGCACCAGGTGCAGCCAGTCTCAAACTTGGCCCACCTCTGCCCTGTCTCCTGGGATGCACATGGAGACAAGTGTGACGCGGAAGAAAATGTGTTCATGTTTGTAACAAGCCTGTATTTGGCAGGACCAAGAGCAACACAAATCCACTAGCCAAATTGCCAGAGAAGTGTGAAATAGGAAAGCTGAACACCATTGTCCCCATACAGGTGGGCAACAGGTCAAGAAGGTGAAGCCACCTGTCTCGGGTCACCTAGGGAGGTGGAAGAATCATGTCAAATAGACAGCAACTCCCTCTAGGGGGACACTGCATCTTTTCTAGGTACTTAGATGAGTCAAGGATCTACTGTCTAGGTATTTGATGTAATGAAGGAAGGGATGTAGTCATTTCAAACATTCTGCTTAAAGGGTACCCAACAGAAAACGCCCCTCTTTGTCCAAACCTTCCCTGTTAGAAAGTTTTCACCTTGTCCAAGCTGAACTTTTAGCCTTAGTAAATCATCTGGAGAACAGTGTAACTTAAATTCCAGAAGTATCTGGAACTGGACCCCTTCCCTGAGCCAGACTGGAGGAAGACCTTAGGAGACAAAGAGGCCGAGGACACTATATGAATTTGCTAGGGCTGCCATGACAAAATACCATAGATGGGGGGGGGGGGAGCTTAAACAATAGAAATTGATTGTCTTACAGTTCTGGAGGCCAGAAGTCCAGGATCAAAGAGTCAGCAGGGGTGGTGCCTTCTGGGGCCTCTGGGCTTGTATGTGGTCACCGTCTCCCTGCGTCATCTGTGTAGGTCTGTGTCCTAATCTCCTCTTCTGATAGGGACACCCATCGGCTTGGATCAGAGACCCATCCACATGACCTCATTGTACCTTCACTACCTCTGTAAAGCCCCTGTCTCCATATACAGTCACATGCTGAGGTCCTGGGGGTGAGGACTTCAACATATGAATCTGGAGGGGACACCACTCAGCCACCCCATCAAGACAGTTCCTGCCCGCGGCAGGCTCCTGTGCCCACGTGAGCAGCAGCGCGCGGCTCACAGAGGCTGGGCAGGGGGACGTCAGGGAGGCTGCTGGGGGGAGGTGGTGAGGAGCTGGGCACTGAAGGATGAGCAGAGTTCTGGGGAGTCAGAAGGAAGGGAGTGAGCAGAGCCAGGAGAACTCGAGTAAGCAGAAGCCCCCAGGTATCTTGAGCCAGGTGTGAGCGGAGGAATAAGTGAGCGTCTGAGCAGGCTGGACGGGCCCCAGCCCCAGACACCCAGGAACCTTTGTTGTATGACCACATCCATGATGGCAGTTAGTTTTCTTAGGAGCTGCTGCAGGCACAGGGCCACCGGCTGTGTGGATTGGAAGGTGGGCTTATTCTACATTCTTCTGGCACTTGAGTTCTTCCCCTGGGACGTAGAACTAGTAGCTCCTCCGAGGCCGACATCATGGATGACGCCATGGACGTGAACGCATGTGAGAAAGCAGTGTAGACATGCAGTGTAGACATGCAGTGTAGACACGTAACATGAGATGAGAGTGAGGAGGGTGTGCTAGCTGATGGGAGCCCTGGTTAGCTGTCATCTGGTTCATAAAGGGACAGGCCCCCCTCCCGCCTACGTTTACGCCCGGGTGTAGTTGCGCATTGGTGTTGACCGCCTGATTCCTGGCACCATTTGAGGTTTCAGTCCCAATGGGGAACCATGGAGCAATTTTAAGTAGGGGGAGGGGAGGAGTCACCTGATCCAATTTGAGTTTTAGCAAAATCTGGTGAGACCCCCTTACAGATGAAACCAGGGAGGGTGCATAGAGAGAAGTCATCGCTATGGGGTGAGGTGGAGGAGGAAATGAGATGGTGAATATAAAGTCCCCATCAGGATGGCACTGGAGGTTGGAGGGAGGGCAGAGGGGTCCTCGACACTCAGGGGTGTGGCTGTCCCTTCCCCTCCTCCAGCCCCCTCCTGCGCTCGGCTGACCACACACGCCAGACAGCCGTGCCTGCAAGCCTCAGCTCCATAGCTCCCGCCCAGCCCCCTCCTTGGCCTGTGTTCTCCCTGGTCCTGTCCACCCTGTAACAGTCTGTTCAGGAGCCACCTCCTCCAGAAGGTCTCAGCTGAGATGGGTGAGGTGCCTCCTCTGCGCTGTCCCGGGAACCCCTGCCTTTGCAGGCCACGCTGTCACTGAGGGTTTGCATGTCAGGACCTGCAGCTCTGCAAGGAAGGCAGGCCACGTGACTGGAAACCAATGCAAGACATAGCCAGTGCTCCCCGAGGCGTCCCTGACTGATCAGCATGCAGAATGACTAATGCACTGAATGATTCATGTGCTCAGTGCATCCCTAGCCTAACCACGGAGTGCTGGTTTCCTTTTTGGACGTTTTGGTTCCCTATTTGCTTTGAGCAGCCTTTTCCCACTGCTGTGCATGGGGTTGGGGGGTGGCTGGGAGTTTTCAGGTGCATTTGACACTTCAGGCTCCCAGCACATCTACAGACTCCACACCTTTTATGTTACTGTGTGCTTTCCATAAAACCCAGCTGCTCTGTCTCTTTGTTGTGGACTTGAGCCCCTCCTTGCCTCCTGGGCATTCTGCACTCACCAAGCTGCCTTTGTCTGGGGCCCAGCCTTCAAGACCATTCTCTGCCTCTGGGAGCAATTGGCCCAGGCAACTGTCCTAGCCATGGCTAAAGGCACTTCTCTGACATCTGGGGCAAATCAGCCATGCAGCAAATTAATTATGATGTCCTGGGGTGCATGAGGTCCTTGTCTGCTCAGTGCTTTCCCTGAGCCAGCTCAGGCTGGCACACGGGAGATGTTCCCTCAGCCAGGGCTGAATGAGCAGGACATAGCAAGGACTGGGAGGGTGAACTCATTTCCTTCTACACCCACGGCCTCTGCTTTTGCTGCAGGCTGCAGGGCAGCCCACACACATTTGCTGCTCACTGCTGCTGCTGGGGCTATGTGTTCTCTATTTGAGCCTCAGAATAACTCTGCAGGACCAGCAGGGCAGGGGCAGTATCTCACTTTGCACTGGCAACAGTGGTAGCTCAGAGAAGTCAAGTGACTTGCCTGAGGACTCACAGTTGAAAAGGGAAGGATTCAGGGATGGAACCCCACCCAGGCTTCTGAGGCAAACTCAGCCACCTCTTCCTAGAGCTTTAGCCCCTAACCAAATTTTTTCGTCCTTGTAGTATCTGACACCACCCGAGATGCCATATATTGATTTGCTTCTTGTCTATCTCTCCGCTATTTTAGAATTTTAGCCCCATGAAGACACGACTTTATGGTTTTCTTGTTTCTGAAGTGCCAGCAGCTAGAACATCTGACACAAGGTATGCATTTATAGTAAATATTTGCTAAATGAGAAAATGGATACATTTAAGTTTTTAATTTTTTTTTTTTTTTTTTTTTTTGAGCAAATGTGGTTTCAAGACATGTCTCCTAGGTCTCCTCACTCCCAGTCAAATTGCTAGCTCTATCATGTGTAAAATTCTAGCACCACCTCCACCAGGTTCCCAGATGGGGATTTGCAACCCGGTTTGTCTAACTTCCAGGTATTCTTTCTTCCTGCTCCACTAGGCTGTTCTGCTATAACAGGGATCAGCAAAATTTCTGTGAAGATGCAGATAGTGTATATTTTTAACTTTGCTGCCCATAGGGTCTTTATTGCAACTATGTACCTCTGCCTTTGTAGACAGAAAGTAGTCATAGAGAATATCTAAATGAATGGGCAAGGCTATGTGCCAATAAAACTTTATTAACAAAAACAGGTGGTGGGCCAGGATTTTGGCCCACTGGTCCACTGTTGATTAACCCCTGTGCTAAAGGTTTAAGGAAATGGGGGAGGCTCCTATAGACCCCTGGTGTCATTAGTTCCTCTGGCCAGAGGGCTGGGCTGGCTAGCTGAATAATTAATCCACAGCCTATGCTGCATAGCATCTAAAGTGGAAGATAAATCTTCCTGCAGATGTGTGTTTTCTGATATTTTCCTCTTTTTTTTTCTCATGTATTGCTGATTGTCTAAGCCTTTGTCTTTTCTGTTTCCAAAGACTAATTCTAATTGTGACAGTTGTATATTTCTGTCCATCTCCCTATCTATCTAAAGCATTCTGATGCCCTTGTGAAAGGATATGCAAAATCTAGGGCTGATTTGCATACCTTTCAAATGTAAAATGATCATTGCCTAGATTTGCAAGCAGTCATGCATGCAGGCTAAATATGCTAATCTGAAACCTGGCAAATGGCCTCAGATTTATATCATTTTTAGCCTTAACCTTCAGTAGAATGTTGTCCCTGGGACCTGCTTCACAAAACTTCTAGAATAATCTGGGATTTCCAGAGTTGTGGTGGAAGATGTCCCTCAGGCCTACAAACACCCAGTGTCTGGACCCCACCTGAGAGGCCAGTGAGGACGGGGTGGAGACACCACAGGCTGGGGTAGGGGTCTGAGCTCCCAAAGCTGTTCTCTGGGAGCCGAGATGGATCCCCCTCCTTGAGAAGGCAGGCAGGGCTGATGCAGGCCTGGGCAGAATGATAGTGTCTGGGGAAAGCATGAATCAAAGTTCCTCTTGCTCAGGGGCATTGTCCAGCAAGCCTGTAGGAAGATTCTGGAAGCAGTGTTTTAAAGAAATGCACGGTCTGAGCCATGGTGGACAATATGGAGCACAGACTGTAACCCAAAGAAGCCCAACAGAAACAAAAACCAAACCAAGAGGGAAGGGCTCAGGGGTGGCTGACCCACGCAAAGCAGCTGTTGAGGTGTGGTGGATCCCAGGACTCAGGAAGCTTCCGTGACTATAGGATAAACCACATTGCAATGAGCCTGAGAACAGCCAGCCTGGGCAGAAAGACTACTGGGGCTGCACATTAAGAAAAGTCACCATGAAGGACTAAAATTTAAATAAATGGGTTTGATGAAAAGGAGGCATGAGTGAAAATGGAAATTAGAAAGCAAACAGGGAATGCTGTGGTTAGACCAACAGAGATGGTGGGGTGGGTAGGACTAGTTTCAAGGATAGAGAGTAAACAAGGTTCCTGTGTGCCCACTTCCTTGCCTGTCACTCAGGGAAGTGCAAAAGTGCAGCAGACAGGATTCTATAGATCGAAGTGTCATTCTAAACAGTGCTGATCATTCTGTTTCGCTGGTGTGTATCAGAGCACCTAGTACACAGGAGGTTTGCAATGACTTCACACAATAACCCCCCAGAGTTGGGCCAGACTTCACAGGGGCAAAGCACAGTCCCCCACAAGACTGTCCTCACTTCAGACATCAGCTGCAAGCTCAGATGTTCAGAAATGTGGGCCACCCACATGTCCGAACATCTGGTTACAAATTTGGGAGTTCCCACTACTCCCTCAGGTATGATAATTTGCTAGAATTCACAGAACTCAGGAAAGTGCTCTACTGCAATGGCAGTTTATCATAGTAAGAAGGATGCAAATCAGAATACGTCAAAAGAAGAGATACACAGGGCAAGGTCTGGAGGGTTCCAGATGCAAAGCTTCTGGTGTTGTCCACCCATGCAGTCAGGACTTATTACCCCCTGTCCCAGGTACATCGATGTGTAACACTATGCAGAGAGTGTTGTCTACCAGGAAAGCTCACCTGCACTTCAGTGTCCAGGGTTTTTATTGGGGTTTCATTACATAGCCATGTTGGATAGAATCATTGGCCACAAGGTTGGACTCAATCTCCAGTCCCCCTCTCCTCTCTGGAGGGAGGGCTGATGTCGCTTGGCTCAAAGCCCCAACCTTCTATCCCCTCTATCACATGGTTGGTCTTTCTGCCGTGGGCAGTCCCTTCTGAGTTATTTCATTAGCATACACTGTTGCTAATGAGGTGGGGTCCTTAGCAGCCCACCATGAGTAAAAAAGATACTGCTATCACTCCAGAAATCTTAAGGATTTAGAGTATACCTTCCAAGAACCAGGCAAAAAACCCAAATTTTGTTATCATTCAATTGTATATTATATATATATATAATGTACATTATACAAATGTATATTATAAACATAAAAATACTCAAAAATTGTTAAATGAATTAGTGGACGAGAGAAAGAAGGAGTAAGGAAGATACAATGAATGAGATCTTTGGGAAACAAACTTATTGCCCCCACTCCCACCCTATATAAATTAGGAATGATTTGAAATAACACTAGCATCCACAAAAAGAATACCATGGATAGTTTGGTTTTCGTAATGAATTATTCACCTTTCCAGTAGATTTTTTTTTTTTTTTGAGACAGAATCTCGCTTTGTTGCCCAAGCTAGAGTGAGTGCCGTGGCGTCAGCCTAGCTCACAGCAACCTCAAACTCCTGGGCTCAAGCAATCCTTCTGCCTCAGCCTCCCAAGTAGCTGGGACTACAGGCATGCACCACCATGCCTGGCTAATGTTTTCTATATATATTAGTTGGCCAATTAATTTCTTTCTATTTATAGTAGAGACAGGGTCTTGCTCTTGGTCAGGCTGGTTTCAAACTCTGACCTCGAGCAATCCACCCGCCTCGACCTCCCAGAGTGCTAGGATTACAGGCGTGAGCCACCGCACCCAGCTTTCCAGTGGATTTTGAGTTGACAATGTTTTATCTTCTCTTGGGAGAGAGGACAGAATCTCAAGCCCAAGAGATTTGAGCCCAAGATTTCCATAGAATGATTAATTTGACTCCTCATAAATTTCCTAACTGAAATGGAATATTCTACCATTTTCCTTTTCCTGCTCCTTCCCTAAGGGCAGATAAACAAATGGTGATATAAAGTAAAACAAGCATTTCCCTCTACAAGGGTAGAGCTGCCCCAATTAGCCTTGGATGTTAGGAGCTGGGCAAAGAAGAGATTCAAATGAACTGACAGGGAACCCAGGAGCGAGTTCTTTCAATTCACCCCACCCAACGCTGCAGTCACAGTGGAAGCTCTTGGAGAAGCATGGCCCATGGTGGTGCATCTGTGTGGCCTGAGTTCTGGTCTCAAGGAAACCAGGAGGGAATGATACACTTGAACTGGCTCAGCGACATCCGTTCTGGGCAGGTTCTGGGGAGACTTGGTGGGGTTTAATTAGCCTCTCGGTGGGAGAGACTGAGAGTATAGGAAGACTCCATGCATTTTGTCACTGCAGAAATGATTGGCAATCACGTTGATGAAAAAGCTATTTCTGAATCCCAGTTTCTTTTCCTTCTTGCTTTTTTCATTCTGTCTTCTTGCTTTCGATTCCCCTTGTCTTAGTAGCTATGAAAGCGACAGACTTCTACTAGAAAAAGAAAAAAGCGTAGAAATTTAATAACAAAATTCTAGTATCAATTTCCTTTTATGAATAAGAAACGATATCTCTCCCTTGTATACTAGCCCCACATGGCAGATACTGTGATAATAACCCCATTTTACAAATAAGGGAGAGATTGAGGAACTGGCCCAAGGCTGCTCCGCAAATGAGTGGCACCCCCCTGGGTCTGATCCCAGACTGTCAAACCCCGGGCTCCCCCCAGAGGCCACTTTCAATGCTTCACCTAAGTCCATTCTCCAAAAGTCACCTATATACTATTCAGCTGTAAGAAACAACGGTGATATAGCACCTCTTGTATTTTCCTGGCTAGAGCTGGAAGCCATTCTATTAAGTGAAGTATCCCAAGAATGGAAAAATAAGTACCACATGTACTCACCAGCAAATTGGTATGAACTGATCAACACCTAAGTGGACATATAGGAATAACATCTATCAGGTGTCGGGCAGGTGGGGGGGATGGGTATATACAAACATAAGGAGTGTGACGCACACCAACTGGGGGATGGACACGCTTGAAGCTCTGATTCGAGGGGGGCGGGAGGGGGGCAAGGGCAATATACGTAACCTTAACATTTGTACCCCCATAATATGCTGAAAAATAAATAAATAAATAATCCACACAAATAGCCTCCTTTTATTGGCTTAATGTTTATATTGTAAACATCTTTCCATGTTATTGAAATGCTCCCTCCCCAGGATGTTTAATAGCTACACAGTGCTATTGAGCTGTGTGTGGAAATAGTAGAGTACCTGGAGCATTCTTCGTGTCTGAACTTGAATCATGCGTATTCCACTTAATAGCTGTGTGGCCTTGGCCAAGTCATTTAACTTATTTGAACCTCATCTGTAAAATGGGGGTGATAGTTCCTACCTGCAGGGAATGTTACAAAGGTTAGACAAGACGATTGGAGGGAGCATGGCCATTAGCAGTATAGCTCAATAAATAGAAGCTGTTGTTATTTACCATGTTATTTAACATCATCCTCATCATCGCCTTGACATCAATACATAGTAGGTGCTCAACAAAACTTGATATTGTATTGATCTGAATTGGACGGGTGATTCATCACACCCCAGAAAATCTCCTCTAACCTTGGGGCTACAGAAACACTATTAAGAAAGAAGGGCCCTTAGAGGCTGGGCACAGTGGCTCATGCCTGTAATCCTAGCACTCTGGGAGGCCAAGGCGGGTGGATCACTCAAGGTCAGGAGTTCGAAACCAGCCTGAGCAAGAGCGAGACCCTGTCTCTACTATAAATAGAAAGAAATTAGCTGGACAACTAAAAATATATATAAAAAATTAGCCAGACATGGTGGCACATGCCTGTAGACCCAGCTACTTGGGAGGCTGAGGCAGAAGGATTGCTTGAGCCCAGGAGTTTGAGGTTGCTGTGAGCTGGGCTGACGCCACAGCACTCTAGCCCGGGCAACAGAGTGAGACTCTGTCTCAAAGAAAGAAAGAAAGAAACAAGGATACTACCCATTCCTTACACTCTGGAGGGAGAGAGGAGTAAGGGAGGGAGAGAGGAAGGAAGGAGCCAACTGAAGCTGTAGGTCGCTGTGCTGGTTATCAACCTGTTGTCTCTCACTTCCACGCTTACTCTTCTGTGCTCTGTGAAGCTGGGGCTGGGACCTACTCCCATATTTGTCCTTTGCCAGTAGGGACATTTAGGGGAGAAGGGAGAAAGGACTTGCTTTTTATGTTTGCTTGAATTTCCTGCCAGTCTCAGCCATGAACTTGATTGATTGATTCCAGCTTCCACCCTCTGTCTACTTCCAGAATCAGACGCACGATGCCCCTCAGCAGAAACAGTACCAATGGGCAGTTCCCACTCCCAAGGGTCTTCAGGGCCCCCTATAACCCCCAAACTATCAGTACCACATGGGCAGAACCCCCTCATCAGAGGTCCTCCTTTTTAACATCTCAGTCCTCTGATATCTGCTTAATTGATTCCCTATGTTAAATTCTCTCTGTTAAAATAACTACAGTGGTTTCCATTTTCCTGCCTAGACCCTGACTCACGGATTGTTAAATGAAAGTCTTAGAATCGACAAAATAAAATATTGCCACAGGGAATTCATAGATGTCAAGGTTTATGGCATCTTTGGACAGGACCTAGTGGACCCCACTAGTGAGTTCAGAGGGAAGTGTCTTGCCACAGTCACACAGCTAGAAGTGGAGGTGGAGGGCTGGACCCCCACTCCCGATTCAGGGCGCCCTCTAGTGTCTGCAGCAGGTATAAGCCCAAGCCCATGACATACACCAGTTTGTTCATTTCTGATGTATTCATTGGACAAGCATTTATTGAGTATCTATTGTGTGCCTGACGCTGTTCTAGGCTCTATCCAGCAGGAAACAAAACAGACATTCAGGGATCCCTGCCCTCATTATCTCTGCATTTTAGTGGAGGACACAGATCAGAGACAAATAAACATATAAAGTCAAGTACTGGTGAATCCAGTGAAATATCATTAAATATGAAATGTCCAATTTTGAATCACCAGTGTAGTTTATTATATCTCAAACAAGAATCAGTACAATTAATCAAAGTATGAACCTAAACTATCTACACAGTTTGCAGTGTCGAGCACCTTAGCAGCACCTTAGGTGCTTGTTTTTGACAGCAGCAAAAAAGTCTGGAGAGCAAGTGGTGATAAAATCATGAAAGGCATTTTCCATGGCTTGTTGAGAATTTAACATTTTTCCTTGCAAGAAGTGATCCAAAGCCTGAAAGAAATGGTAGTCATTTGGTGCAAGATCTGGTGAATATGGTGGATGACAGAGAGTTTCCAAGTCCACCTGCTATAGTTTGAGCGGTGTTGTTTATGTGACATGTGATTGAGCACTGTCTTGCAAGAGGATTGGCTTGTCTCTTGACTGGTCTTGGCTGCTTAATCACAAGCATCCCCATCATTTTATCCAACTGGTTGCAGTAAATATCTGCTGGAATCGATTGGCCAGGTTTCATGAAGCCGTAGTGAATAATACCAGCGCTGGACCACCAAACAGACACCATTAGCTTTTTTTTTTGATGAATATTCAGTTTGGGCACTTCATATTTATCCAACCATTGTGCTGAATGCTTGCAATTGTCAAAAAGAATCCATTTTTTATCACATGTAGCAATATGGTGTAAAAATCGTTCACCTTTGTGTCATGACAGCAAAGAAAGGAAAGCTTCAAGACAATTTTTCTTCTGATGCTCCATTAGTTCATGTGAAACCCATCTATCCAGCTTCTTTACCTTGCCCATTTATTTCAAATGCTCCAATATTGTTGGAATAGTAACGTCAAACCTTGCTTCTAATTCACACGTGGGTTAAGATGGATTCGCTTCCACTACAGCTTTCAGTTCATCATTATCCACCTTGGTCTCAGGTTGCCCACATGGCTCATTTTCCAAGATTAGAATCACCAGAACAGAACTTCTCAAACCACCAACTTGCTATGTTTTTATTAGCCACATCTTTCCCAAACACTTCATTGATATTTTGAGCTTTCTGCACTGCATTGGTTCCATGACAGAACTCATATTTGAAAATAACATGAAATTTTGACTTATCCATGATTTCACAAAAGTTGCACTCAAAGAAATTGAAAGATAATCACAAGCCAAAATGTGCATTTGTAAGACTGAAGATGTACCTTCACAATAAAAATAAAGCAAGAAGTGTCAAAGTGAAATGTCAGAGATAGCAACTGTCAAACTTAGTACTCAAGGAAATCAGACATTTCATACTTAACCTAAGCCCAAAGCAGGAAGGAGCAGGGAGGGGGGCATGTTGGTGGAGCCTCTAGCGCTGAGACCCATATGAAGCATGAGAGTGGCCGAGGCAGGTCCCTGGGGAAGGACACCCCAGCTCTTCCCCACAATCCCTCTGCAGGTAACCTGTGCCCAGCCTGGCTTCTTCCTGCTCCCTACTGGCCCTCTCATTTTCCTTCCAAGTCTCTATCTCATGCCTCCTCTCCTCACCTCGCCTCTGGACCACAACAGGTGCCTTACATCCATAATCTGTGCGCCTATAGCCATAAAATTCAGATGAATTCATTCAGCCGGTGTTTATGGAGTGTCCATAATGCAGCCAGCCCAACAGAGATGAGTTAGGCAAAGTCCCTGCCTGCAAGCAGCTTGCTGCTAGAGGGCAGGTGTTCCAGGGAACAGAGAGCAGTGGACCGTGGGATAAATGTGGCCTGTAGGCCAATACAGAACCCAGGGGGGAGCGTTCCTAATGCAGCAGGGTGGGGGCGGGGCAAGGAAATCCTTCTGGCAAAGGTGATGTCCACCTTGAGGTCTAGGGGACGGTTGGCCAAGTGGAAGGGAAGGAAAACATCATGCCAGGCAGAGGGAACAGCCAGAGCAAAAACAAACAAAAAAGATTGGGAAAGAGCCCAACATGTTCATAAACTGAGAGTGGTTCAGTAAGAGGGCCAGGGGGTGAGGACAAGAGGTGTGGCGGACAGGTCAGCTGGGGTCACACCCACCTGTTCCCTGCCCCTCCAGCATCTGTCATTCCAGTCACTTCTGCCCATCTTCCCAGCACCTTGCTTTGGCTGGGTCACTCCCAGCTCCCTGGGAGACGGGCATAGCATGGTGGAAAGTGCCCTGACTTGTCTGCTAGACAAGTGGATGATGAGAAATCTGATGCCTTTCTTATTTCTGATCACTTGTATGTGAACAGTTGTTTCTCTCTGGGAACTTTTGGAACTTTTAGAATCTTCTTTTTATCTCTTGTTTTGAAATTTTACAATTACTTCCTAGGTGTGGGTCTTTTTCTCTCATGGTGCAGAATTCTCAGTAGTCCCTAATCAATCTACACATTCAGTTTTCATTCTAGAAAATTCATGATGTTACTTCTTTGATCATTTTCTCCCTTTTCCCATTTTTCTATTCTCTCTCTCTCTCCCTGAAACTCCTTACATTCAGATAATGGACTATTCTTCTACTTCTGATTTTAATCTTCCCTCTCCTTTTCTCTGTCTCTATCATTTTATTCTTCTTTATGGGAGATTTTCTCAAGTTTATCTCCCAACTCATCTGCTGCGTTTTTTGTTCTTGTTATCGTATTTTTAATTTCTAGGGGCTTTTTTCCCTTCTGTGTTATTTTTTCATGGCATCCCATTCTTGTTGTCTAGATATAATATCTATAGCTATATCTTAAAGAGTATTACTGATAGGGTCTTTTGCTCCCTACATTTTGATCTGCTGCTACATTTTCTCTCTGCTCCAGATTGCTTTATCTTTCTGTTGGTTTCTTTTTGTCTTTCTCCTTCATGTTGGAGACTGTTTCAAATGTCTGTTGTCCACTCATCTTTACAAGCAGATGAGCAAAAGCCCTGGGTGCGAGACAGGGCTTCCCGCAGGGTGATAAGAGGAGTTCCCCACTCGTCAGTATTTGGATGCCTGTCCTCTGTTCGGTTTCTCTAAGCAGAACAGAAGGCACCTATTCTGGGAGCAGATCTGCTGCAGGTGACTGAGGGCTCCAAGGCTTATTTATTGTTTTGCTGTTGTTCCATGCCTTGGGTGACTGTGTTTCCACTGACTGTGAGAAGGAACCCTGTCTCCTGGTTCTCATCAGGGGTGGGAAGAGAATGTAGGGTCTTAAAGTCTTTCACTCAATCTCCATTTTCAGCCCAGGCCTCTCCCTGCCTTTGGTGGCCCATGCTGACGGCTCTGTGCTGAGCCGTCAGGGGTCTCTGGGGCGAATGTCCTCACTGCTCCTCAGGGCCCCACAGAGGCTCCGAGTGCCACTTCCTCTGCTGGCTTTCCATCCTCCAAACCAGGCTGGACACCTCTCACCCACTATTGCCATTTCTCCTAGTCTCAGGTCCTCATGGTTAATACCTTTGTAATTCCTGTCCTACCGCACCCAGGTCTGACAGCTGGTTGGGTGTGGTCTGTCCAACTGGGTGCAAAAGGCTAGAACTGACTCAAACTTGGGATCTTTGAGAGAGGGAGGCAGAGTCAGACGTACACTTTTTACCCATCAGGGTTCATGGGAGGGTCTGGCGACGTGAGCAGCCAGTGAGCCTGCTCTGTTCCTGCCACCTCCCCCCGGGGGATCATTTGGGTCTGTAGACACCCCCACCCTGCAGTGCACAGGTCTGTACTAGGTCACCTCCACCTGCTGGCCAGCATGGACCCAGTGGCTGTCACCCAATCACCATAGGACACTCCACCATGGGAGTTAGGAGTAGAGGCCAGGAGTGTGGAGGCAAAATCCTCTTTATGTGCCCAGAGCAGTAGGGAGCAAGGCTCCCCCTCCCTGCCAAATCAAGGTCCAAGCAAGTCTTCCGGTGGGAGCTGGTGTTAAGTCCCAGGCTCATGGCTGGGCTCTTTGGGTTGTGTGAAATGGTAACAGTGATGGCCATTGGGTGAATATTACCAAGAATTGGGCTTTGGGCTGAGTACTTTGCATGGATCTATTTAATCCTCAACACAACTGATAGTGTAGGTTTTTATCATCCTTGTTGTATAGCTAAGCAACATGAGGCTCATAGAGTTACTTAAATACCAGGCCCCAAATTACAAAGGGAGCCAGGAGCGCGGTAAGGTGTCAAACCCAATGGCCAGCCACCAGTGCCCACACCTGGGCCCACCCAGCCCTTGTTGGCTGCTCCAGCTCTGTAAGTGGCAGCGTGTGGCTGAGCTTTGAGATGGGCAGGGTGACAGTACAGACCCTCTAGTCACAGCCCCGCAGAGTTACCTCAGGTGAGGCATTTTCCCTCTCTGGGCTTTGGTCTCCACCTCTGACCTGAGAGGCCAAAAGTGTTCAGTGGGCATTTGGGAAACAGCGCAAGCCAAGCTTGGCTCACCTTGCCATGTTCTCCAAAGGGAATAACCAATATGTGGCCTGAACCCCTAAAGACTTAGACTTTTAGAATCTGAAGACCTGAAGCCACAAAACTTGTGAATCACAGAAGCTTGGTCATAGAACATTAAAACCACAGCGTGTGATGCTAAGAGCTTTTGCAAAACAGTAATTATAGCTTGCTAGAATTATAGGACATTCGAATGATAGAATCTGTGAGTAGAAATTAACCTTAGCAGAAATTGACCTGACCACTCTGGAATCCAGAAATCTCCTCCAAAACAACTTTGACACTGTTATTTCCGTTATTTATCAAGCACTTATTAATAGCAGGCACCAGATGGGACACTTTTCTATGTACTCAATTTTATAGATGAATGAGCTTTCAAGCGAGAGGTTAAGTGGTTTATCTACAATCTCACAATTAGGAAGTGGCAGAGCCAGGGTTCAAGACCAACCCCAAAGGCAGGGTTGCTTGGGGTCTGTGTTTTTCTTGGGCACTGGGAGCCTTAGGAGCTGAGTGGTGGCACAGGTGGTGCAGGAAGCCACAGTGCTCTGGCCTCTCCACCTTCCAGGCAGTGAGCTTGTCCCTGCTACGTGGGACAACTTCATCCTTCTACCTTGGCAACCCTCCACCCAAACAGTAAATGAATTCTTAGTCAATTCCCTTTCCCCTTCTGACAATTTCACTTTTCAAGTTTTTTTTTTAATTCCATGTCACAGACTTTTCATCCCTCCTCTTTTCATTGGGAATAATGAGAAACATTTATAAAATTTGATTTCGTACATCTTTAGCTTATTCTCCTAGAAAAAAGAGCATTTTTTTTAGACAGAAAGGACGGCTCTCAAAAAACCCAAATCCCTAAAGACTGTTATTTTTTTTAAAAACAGGAACAAACTTCTCTGAGTCCACAATTACATTTTGACATTCATCCCTCAAATCTCTGTGTGCAGAGCATGGCAAATTCTTTAAAAACAGATTAGACCAGTGTAGAGTTTTGCTCTAACTGTGTGTTTTCCTCTTGATGTGTGTTTTGAGACTGATAAAGGATGTTCTTTAAAAAAAAAAAAAAGGAAAAGAAAGAAGACTTAATTTTCTAATCCTAAGTAATTCTAAGAGTAAAACAAATGTCTCTGCAAAATTGCAGAAAATGACATTTGAGACAACAGAGATGAGGAAATTAATTTGCTATATACTAGACAGGAGTAGTCATGATTTTTCAAAATTGAGTTTGGATTTGTCCACAATTCATTGGCATTTCATGTGATGGTGGGGGTTATCTCTGTCTACTGTTCTGGTAAAAGTTCTGGTAGGAGAGTCGCTAGAATTGGCAGCCTTGCTGAGTTTGACATTGGGGAAGGACTGGGTGCAGAAGCTGAGGAGTTCTGGTAGTTAGTCATCCACACTAGCTGGTTTCTTTTCTCTGCTACTCTCTTCTAGTAAACTCTGCAAGATCAGAACTTGTCCCCAGTGCTTGCAGCAGTACCTGGCATGGGGTGCAAGAAAAGTCTTTATACTCCCAAATCCCACCCCAAATTCACACTCACTGGAGTCTCTCACCTTTCTTGAGTGGCTTCCATGAGTCCTCTCTGCCCACCCAAGGCTGTGTAAGGGTCCCAAGCCTGTTGTTTCTTCCTGAAATCCATCAGTGGCACCTTCCGTTCAGGGAAGGTCCTGGAACAACTGCTAAGCACTGGGATTGGCTGAGTGAACTATGCTTTCCTGGATTTCTGCTTAGTCTAGAATGTCCCTGTGGCAGCAGGTAGCTCTGCTGGTGGTGGCCACCCTCCCTCTGGTCAGCCCGGCTGAGGGAGCCTCACTGTGGTTTGAGGCTGTGTCTCCTCATGTCCAGTCTCCATAGGTCTAATTCTCCGGGGAGGAGAGGAAAGAAGATCTCTAAGTCGTAGCCAGAGAATAAGGGTCTGTCTTAGCAAAGTGCAGCTAACTGTCACCTGTCTGACCACGAAGACAGTACAGAGGTTAAGAGCACAAGGCTGGTCACCACACTGCCTGGGTTTAGTCCCAGCTCTACTTGTAAGAAGCATCATTGTGAACAAAGAATTTAACTTCTTCGTATCTCCCTTTCCTTATCTGTGAAATGGGGACAATGGCAGTGGTGCTGTGAGGATGAAATTGACTTAGTATGTATTGAAGGAGCTCAGGAAATTTCACCCCAAAATATGGTATAAAGAGTATATTGAATTAAAGGCCCTTAGAGATCAACAGGCCTTGGAAAGGGGCTTACCCTCTTTCTTCATAAAAAACCAGACCCATTTAAAAGAACAAAAGACTTCCCTTCCCCTCCCTGTTAACTCAATATACTACAGGAAAGAAGATTAACAATCTTCTTTGCAACCAGACCTGGCCCAAATCATTTTAACTATAATACCTGTCTCTCAGGTTGATTTAATTTACAAAGAGAATCATTTATAAGTCAGCGTGTTTCTCCCCATTCGTTCATTCTCCCAAGTATCTATCCATCTTCCCTAGCGACCATGTATTGCCCCTAAACAGAATTTCTCATATTCCTCATCCCCCTCTCCTCTAAAATGAGGGTACATAAACTACTGGACCCCACTAAGATATGGAGTAATCACTCTGTGATTCTCCCCATGAGCACGGTAAATATAACCTCTTTCTCTTATTAATCTGCCTTCATCGTGAGCTGATCTTTCAGTGAAACTTCTGGGCCAACACAGTAGGAAGCCCCCGGGCCCCACAGCATGAAGGACGTAGCACATTTGGCTGTGCTCAGCAGTGTCCTCTAGCTGTAGATCAGCCAGGGCAATTATTCTGCAGGATTCAGAGAGTCAACAGCCTTTAAAAACAGCATGGATTTCTCTCTCTCTCTCTAATAAGAAAGGGTTAAACAATTTCATGAATAATTTTGGTGCGGGAATTTCACCTTTGCAGCCTCTCCAGTCTCAAGTTTCCTCTTTTTTTTTTTTTTTTTTTTTTTTGGTTTGGTCTCATTTTGAAATATATTTTTTTCTTATTTATTTATTTATTTTAGTGTATTATGTGGGTACGAGTGTTAAGGTTACTTATATTGCCCATGCCCCCCTCCCCCCTCAAGTAAGAGCTTCAAGCGTGTCCATCCCCCAAACGTTGCACATCTTACTCATTGTGGTTGTATACACCCCTCCCTCCTCCCTCCTCCCACCCTCCCGACACCCGATAAATGTTACTCCTATATGTCCACTTAGGTGTTGATCCGTTAATACCAATTTGCTGGTGAGTACATGTGGTCAGCCTCAGTTTCCTTATCTGTAAAATGGAAGTAATAGCTTCTGACCTTACTTTCCCATGAGATTGCTTGAGCGAGGCAGGAGCCATCCAAACCCTTTGAAATGCAGAAAAAAATGTTGTAGGAACAGGGGAGGGAGCTAGGATTTCTGGAAAGCTGACCCTGGGTGGGATGCTCTGTGGGTCCCATCTCACATCTACTACTCAAGACCACTTCCCGTGTGGTGAGTTTTATGCCCTTGGAAGGTAATTTTGTCATTATTTCTAACAGAGGAAAATGGGAGGGTAATCATAAAAGCCCATATTCCTGAGGTTCCTGTTATTGTTGTTTTTGAAATAGAATCAGAGCATGAACACATACTAGAAAGAGTGGTTCTAGAACAACGCATTTGCCGCAATGAATTGAAGCGTCTTAGCAGCCGGCTTATACTCTGTGGGGCCAGGTCCGGCGTGGAAATGGTGACAGATCGGCCGTCATGCCCAGTGGGCAAGGTCAGGGAGGCCGCCCACACGTTCCCCACCCCGGGGCTCTGTGAAGGTGTGGCCAGCAGGGTCCTTTTCTGGGAGGTTTTAGGGCGGGGAGGGATGTGGAGATCAAGGGCACTCCGTGGACATTTGCTGACCAGTGCTGTTTCTCTTGTGAAAGCCAGCTCCTAAACAAGTGGGAATCTCTGCTAAATTCAAAGATTTCACAAAGCACCCCTCCTGAAGGACAGCTCAGGCTTCGCACCATGTCTCCCTTACAGAACGACTGCACTTTCCCTGGACCAAGTCCTCATGATGTCTTGGTAATACAATGAGCTATTGGAGCCGAGCTTGCGTGATCGCTGATGAGTTCTGCATAGGACTTACTATGGAGGAGTGGGATGGGCTCAGCCCAATTTAACCTGCATATACATTCTTTATTCAGCTAGCGGCTTCCACGAGGGTTTGCTCTGGGAACCGCACGACCTGAGGGATGATGTCACCGAAAAAGCACCCTGCAGGGGTCGGAAGAGCCAGACTCTCATTCAGCTGGACACCCCAGTTTCTCATGAGACCTTGTATGAGTTTTCTCTTCTATAGACTGGAAGTTACAATAATACTTTGTAGAGGAATATTATTTATGGTACGATAAAACGTCAGCCCTTTAATAGAATATCACATAGGGAAGTTTTAGCATTTTTAAAACGTGCATTAAGAGCAGGATGTCTTTTGTTTCAGGGGTCTCTGTCTCTGGCTGCAGCCACACTTCTCTGTGCTGTCATTCATCTTCCCTAGCACACGCTCAGTCAACAAGCATCTGTGGAACACCTGCCAGGCTCTGGGCAGATATGTTAGGTTTTAGTCTGGGATGTTGGTTCTTATCGCGCTCATGGCCAAGGAGTGACCAGACATGCCAAAGTAAGGCAAGCATGAACATGAGGTTTATGGAGGAGAGAAAGATGGGATTCTAGAGCGAGAGCAAGACACAGGTTTACAGAGCATGATACATATATATACCACGGATGGTGACCAGACCCATTATCACAGTAGGAAAAGCAAAAGGAAGGACAAGAAAGGGTTTGGTTATGGTCTGCATCTTGTTTTATAGGGCCCAGATTAGGACCTCCCTAGTGGCTCAGACATCACCATGGAACCACTTTGATTGGAGAGTTGGGAGGTGCATTACTGTGCACGAGGGTTGTTGTAGGTCCATTTCCAGACGTCACGGTGCCTGTGCTGCTTGGCCTGTGGGCCAGAGAGGCCTCTGCATTCTTTTGCAGCTGGCACACTAAGTTGATCGGCAGATTTGTAGGGTATTCCCTGTTCCCCAGGTATGGCAGTTGTTTGGGAGATTAGGGTGGGGCAGGACCAAGATGGGGGCCACAGCACCCACTTTCATCCCTAAGAGACCAGGAATCCCTCACTATCTACCTAACATATACAGAAAGGGACAAGGTGAGGGAGACACTCCCATAAACACATTGCTACACAGGGTAACAAGGACTTTAGTGGGATTTTGTACCAAAGAGAGATGTCACCCATGGGAGAGAATGCTAAAATTTAAAGGATGAGTCAATAGCAGTGCTGCAGAAAGGCTTTCTTGGGTTCTTGCTAAAACTGGATTTTACAAGGAAGTACACAGATGGGCCTCGGAGAAGTTTCAATAGACTGACTAAAGTTTGGCCAAGCAAAGAATCTGGTGTGGGGTCATGAGATTTGGAATCTTGGGCCCATAGATGTGTCTTAGGCTGAGTTCTCCAGGAAAGAGATGCTGAGATGGAGACTTGTGGGAGGAAGTTGCTAGTTCCCAACTTTGATGTGCTCAGATCAACACCTATGGGGAACCACATGTACTCACCAGCAAATTGGTATTAACAGATCAACACCTAAGTGGACATATAGGAGAAACATTTATCGGGTGTCGGGAGGGTGGGAGGGGGCAGGAGGGGATGGGTATATACAACCACAATGAGTAAGATGTGCAACGTTTGGGAATGGACACGCTTGAAGCTCTTACTCGAGGGGGGAGGGGGGCATAGGCAATATATGTAACCTTAACACTTGTACCCCCATAATATGCTAAAATAAAAAATAAAACCCTATATAGGGGTTCCCATTTTTCCTTTTGCCTCAGGCTCCAAATAATGGCTCAGTATAGCATTGTCAGATCCTATCTTTAATATTTTGATATTTTGCTCATCATGGATTTTTTACATTAATTTTCATTTTAAAAAACCATTTCATTAAAATATTATTTATCTTGAAAAAAAAAAACAACACCTATGGGGAAGTGAGGGAAGCAGGATGCAGTCCCAGCAGGGGTCTCCGCTGAGCCTGGGAGCTCTGGAGCTGGGATGGCCCATCAGGATTGTGTCATTTTCTATCCACCATTGGGTGCAATTTGTTCCAGGTAGGGGTAGGTAGCCTTGGTGGAGGAAATACCCTTCGAGGGCCATTCCAGGAGAGGGGCCCAGCTGTGGTCCACAGCCGACAGTGCCCCCAGCAGCTAGAAGGCAAGCCTGTCAGTTCTGAGGCACGTATCACTCTCTGTTGCAGGTGATGAAGGTAGGGGGTTGCAGGTGTTACAGGCCCTGGGACAGTAGCCCACAATCAGCTGCACATTAGAATCACCTGGAGTGCTTGAACCACACACCTCCCAACCCAGCCACACCCCAGGCCAATTAACCTCAACTCCCCAAGTGTGGGGAATGGGCAGCAGTAGATGGTGAAGCTCCCCAGTGACTCCAATGGACAGCCAAGTTGGAGAACCACGCGTGGGGAAGCGTGTGACATGAGCAGAGTGGAGGGCTGCCTGGGAACCCTGGGGAGGTGTTCCCAGAAGCTGGAGGAGAGCCAGGGAGAGTGTGCCAGGGAAGGCCAGGGGTGAGGGGATTTCAGGAAGAATAAGTGGTCACTGGCAGCAAGAACCTACATGGTACCACGCCTGAATGGGAGGGGAGACCCAGCTGTTCTAAAACGTACCAGGAATTTGTTTTATTCAGGTAAGGTAAGGCAGCACGTGAAGACAATTGACTTTCAAAGATGATTTTATGACTCACAGTTCCCAAGAGGAGGGGTCATGCCACGCCGTGCAGGGCCACTCCAGAAGCACCAGGGTTAGAAAGGAGACAGAAGGAGCAGGAGGAAAGCCTGCCCCAGGGCCTTTGTTATGGGCCCTGGGCAAGAATTGGTGGGGCAGGGGTTAGGATTGAGCATTGTGAATCATGTTGGCAGACTCTGGCCCACGGTGGTCCCTAGCTGTCTGGTACCTGGCTCTGCAGTGACTCGGGGCAGCGGAAATATTGGCTTAGTGCACAAGAGTGAGATTAAGGAGGTGGTTGGACTGTGGGCTTTGGATTGGTGGGTTTGCATTTGAAAGCGTGCTCTCGGGCAAATGGTTTACTATCTCTAGGAATTAGCTAGCTCTGGGACACGCAGTCTGTCCAGGATCAGTAAGGCCCCCAAATGCCAAAGCACAATAAAACATAGAAAATATAAAACATAATTGATACACCAACCCCCTGGGCACCCAGCTTGTGGGGGTTCAACTCCAACTCACCCCCTTGGCAGGGAACTGAGTGCTGAGTGGAACTTTCATAAATATGCAGAGTAGCCTTGACCCTGAACCCCTCAGGGCTGCAGAGGGGAGAGAAAGAGATGCAAGCCCCAGAGTAGGGGAACTGCATGGGAGGATGAGTGGTCTCAGAATTGGGACTCTCCAGAACGCCCAGAAAGTGCTCATGAGGAAAGAATATCAGCTTTAGACGTCCATTGGCTCCAGAGATCTAACTTACATTTTCACCTGCTGGGACCCTAGAGGGGTTAGACACTGGCCAGGGGAAGGTGAGGTAGAAAGGGGAGGAAGAGAAACAGAGAAGTCAACGGTCTGCCTCCTGCCCTAGTGCCACACTGCAGGCTCCCAGCCGAAAGCGGGCATAGAGGAGGAGAGGAGATAGAAGATGTGTCATCCCATCCATTCAATCAGGCTGCTTTTGGTTATTATTTTGGACTGGCCAATCTGATGTCTAAATTGAAACTGTGACTCTAGGATAGGACTCTGCTCAGTCTAGACCTGAGCCCCTGGAATGGGGCAGGGAAAGAGAACCACCATGAATTAACTTTTAAAGGCACATAGGAGACAAAGATCAGGGCTGTATTTTGATGGCATAATCTGGACTGTGCTGACTTAACAGGAAGCTGTATGTGTAACACACTTAGCGGGTAGTTAGGCACATGGAAGGCATTTGATAAACATCAGCCAGTATTAACTACAGTAAGAGACTAAATCTGAATAAATATAAACATCTCATTTAATTTTCCAAATAGCCTTGCAAGATAGGTCTTGTTCTTCCCCTTTCTGTACCCAGCAGCACTGGTCATCAGCTGCCCCTGGGCCCTTGTCTTGTTGGTGATGTGAGTGGCCCAGCCAGCGCTGAACCCCCTGGCCCTCCCTCCCCCACCCACCCCCGTTCCACTTGTCTGGGAGGCCACGGGCACACTGGGACATCCTTCCATAAGAACTTGACTTGGGGTAAGATCGATGATTCCAACTCTACTTAAAAGCTTTTTGCTGTCTCATCATAATCCAGGAAGATATTATTTATGGAAAGGACTAAAATCATCTATGGCTTGGGGAAATATGACCTAGAAGTCCATTTTATTTATTTATTTTTTGAGACAGAGTCTCACTCTGTTGCCCGGGCTAGAGTGCCGAGGCATCAGCCTAGCTCACAGCAACCTCAAACTCCTGGGCTCAAGCAATCTTCCTGCCTCAGCCTCCTGAGTAGCTGGGACTACAGGTATGTGCCACCATACCCGGCTCATTTTTTCTATGTATTTTTAGTTGTCCAGCTAATTTCTTTCTATTTTTAGTAGAGATGGGGTCTCGCTCTTGCTCAGGGTGGTCTCAAACTCCTGAGCTCAAGTGATCCTCCCACTTTGGCCTCCCAGAGTGCTAGGATTACAGGCGTGAGCCACCGCGCCCAGCCTAGAAGTCCATTTTAAAAATGGAAACCTTACAGATTAAAGAGCAAGATGATAGAGTTAAGGCAAGACCCACTCACCTTACCCGACAGGGAGCTAACAATCATCTCCTTCTCGTTCCTCCTGAGGGAAAGAGCAAGGGCACAGACTCCGATGACCCAAGTCACAGCGTTGGAAGTGCTCGCATTTTGCCACACACAGCAGGCTCCAACCAGCTCACAGAGACTCATCCTGGTCCCAAGTTAGGCGAGTAATATGTAGTTTATGAAAACATGCCTTCTTTTTTGAATAGTTCCTGAAAAAGACAATCAGAGGCTGCTCTCCGCAGAGGGCAAGGGCTCTTTGCGAAGGTGACCAATGCATAAGAAAGCCCTTAAAAGGAAGCACACTTCTGGTGCCAAACGCTGAGTCCTGCCTCTGCACTGGACCCAGTGCCTGGGGGCACACTGAGGTCCCCTGAGGATTCTTTGGCCCAAGGCCGATGGAGGGAAGTCCACCCCAACTCATGTGGCTCCACCCCAGTCTGGCGGCCTCTCAGCTTCTCCCTGGTCACCAAGGCACATCTTTGCAGGCCTCCCAGATCAGAATTCAGATTCCAGGATCCTAGACTTGGTGTTCAGTCATGTCTCTATGATCAAACTCTGGCCCCAGCGAGCCATCACACGTTTCTGTGCTGCCGATGATATTTCTGTAAAGTCAGGAGAAGAGCAGGCCCCATGTGCAAGGGCTGTCATGAGGATGAAAGGAAGTGAACCGTGTAATGTGCCAGATAATGAAGTCTGCTCTGTCCTGTTGAGCACTCACAGTGTGTGCAGTCCCACGCCAGCACCTGATACACCCACTAACCCACTTAATCCTCCCAACGACAGTCCTCCCTGTGGGTGGCATTTTCATTACCCTCATTTTCACAGATGAGAAAACAGAGGCCTAGGCCTCTAGGTGACTTGCCCGTGGCCACAGTGGAAGTACCCTGCAGATGAGGACGGAGCCAATAATGGCCACCAAGACCACATCCCAACTTGTTCTGTGCTTTGGGGCCCTGCTACACTCCCCTCGTGGGATCCTAGAACTTCATACGGTCTCTGTCACCACAGATCTCAGTAGGGAGCGACTCTCAGGAGAGCAGCAGAGGGAAATTCCACCTCCAAAACCAGCCATGAGAGAGGCAGGGAGGCTGTCGGCTAAGTCACTGTCACTGCTGGAGCTCAAGGACTCTGTGGACACAGTCCCTTAGGATCCTGCCCCGAAGCCAGCAGAGCCTTTGCCCATCGTGTGAAGGCTGGGCCACAGCTGGTTGGCACGCTGGCTCCTGCCTTCCAGCTGTGCGGCTTTGGGAACTCACTGGCTTTCCTTGGGCTGTTTCCCGGTCGGTGCCAATGCTGTCTACCTCCTTAGTTGCTGTGAGCGCTAAACTTCGTGATCTGTGGGAAGGGCTTAGAAGTGTCTAGCTCAGTAAGCGTTAAGTGACATTTATTTCTCAAAGTTCAGAGCGTTCTTTCTGAAATAGAAATCTGACCATGTTAGTCCTCTGCTTAAAACTCTCCTGGGGACCCCCATGGCTACGAGAAGGGGCTTGTTTTGACACTGATCTTGCCAGCGTCACCTGTCTTTACCACCTCCATCTCGGCCACCCGCTCACACCCCCTTACATTCCCTGGTTCACCACCCAGGGCCTTCCTTCAAGCTGTCCCGTCAGCTCTGCCAGTCTCTGTCCCCTCCCCGACTCTGCTCACACTATGGACACGTGGCAGGTGGAAGTGGGGAGGGCACTCATTTTACAGACATCACGTGGTGTTCTGTAAGCCCCAACCATGACTTTCATTCATTGCAGATTCTGCCGTCACCTGTTGTGTTTGAAAACGCCTCTCCACACCAAGCAGATGATAGATGGCATGGCTTCTTGAGACCAGGTGTGAGTTAAAATTTACTTTATTTTAAACGAAACTAAAACAGGTTATTAGAAGCCAGGAAAGTGGTTACCATAGGGTGGGGCTTCCAGAAGGCAGGGGATGTTCTGATTCTTGATCTGGGTATTGGTTTCATGGGTATGTTTAGTGTATGAAAATCCATTGAACTTTTCTGTATGTATGTTATCCTTTAATAAAATGTCAAAACTCCATTTCGTTGTGATAATTTCCTCCTTCTTCCCTATCCCCCTTGACATAATTGTAGATACAGAACTGTAAGTCCCAAGGCAACAGTCCCTGGTCTAAATAATCCAATTCCATAAACAACCTATTCTGTGCCAGGCCCGATGTTGGGGACCCAAGAACTGAATCATTCATAGACCAGTCTTCCAGGAACTCCTGGTCTGGTGGGACAGAGAAATGCAGCCCAGCATGTGAGTGCAGCCACAGATGCAGGTGAGAGTACGGAATGGCAGACCGCCTTCTAGGAAGCAGGAAATCGAAAGGGACATAGGAACGTAACAGAACTGAACAGGTTATGGAGCGCTCCGTGTATGCTATCCATTCTAACTGCTTTTGCAAGTGGTGGCTCATTTCGTCCTCAAGCCAACAGTAATACTAGAAGGTGGATACTATCATTTTCACCTTTTTGCAGTTGAGGAAAGAAGGGCTGGGTAACCTACTTAAACATAACCAGCCAGGAAGCGGGAGAAGTGAAACTTGAACCTAGGCAGTCAGCTTCAGCACTCACGTTCAAACTCCTTGGGGAAGATAAATGAAATGCTCTAATACACAACAGGGCTTGACACACAGATGTGCTCAATGAACAATGGCTGTTATTGTCATTCAAAAAGAAACAACCGATTGGAGGAAAAGTCAGCCTGAAACTGCACGGGAAGCTTTTGCTCATTCATCAAGACCTATCAAACCCCTTCCAGGACCTGGGGGCTCACAGGTGCTCTGCCATCCGCCGTGTAAGGAGAAAAGGAGGTTTTGTACATGGGTCTTAGGGATCAACTGAGCAGAGAGGAGGCCAGGTGGTGTAGGGTGCACCAGGCAGAGGGAGCAACAGCAGCAAAAACTCAGAGGTGCGAAGGGGTGTGTGTTTGCAGACAGCTCAGCGGGAGCTGCTCAGGTTCTCACAGCCTTGGGACCTTCCCTGCACCGCAGCCCGCTTCGGCTCTCAAAAGGTGGACCTCGGGCGCCCCCTGGTGGCCAATCCTGATACTAACAGGGCAGAAACAGGAGGCTGAAGTAAAAGTTGCCCACAACCCTCTCCCCAAAGCGGTACCTTCCTTCCCCCCTCCTCCCCGCAAATGAACTTGCCGTAAAAGTGACAGAAAAACAACTAAGGTAATTTTTTTTTGAGGCAGAGTCTCGCTCTGTTGCCCAGGGAAGAGTGCCGTGGCGTCAACATAGCTCACAGCAACCTTAAACTCTTTGGCTCAAGCAATCCTTCTGCCTCAGCCTCCCAAGTAACTGGGACTACAGGCATGTGCCACCATGGCTGGCTAATTTTTATATATAAATATATATATATGTTTTTTTAGTTGTCCAGATAATTTCTTTCTATTTTTAGTAGAGACAGGGGTCTCACTCTTGCTCAGGCTGGTCTTGAACTCCTGACCTTGAGCGATCCTCCCGCCTCAGCCTCCCAGAGTGCTAGGATTACAGGGTCAGGATTACAGGCGTGAGCCACCGCGGCCAGCCGAAGGGTGATTTTTTTAATTTAAGAATTACATTGATTTTCCAGTTATCGCAGCAATATATCCTCACTGTAGAAAATTTGGAAAATATAGAAAATATTAAAGAAGAAAATGTCACCCTAAATAGCCATCACCCAGAATAACCACTGGGTTATTGGCATATTTGCTTCTATACTTTATTAGTATTTTCACCTAAGGATTAATGTGTATGTGTGTATATGTGCAATGTGTATACATCTATATATATATATCGATGTATCTATGCATAAATACGGACTCAATTATGTTTAAAATGTATGTTGAGTGTTTTTGTAGAGAAAGGCTTGGTGTGGGTGTTGGGAGCTAGGTGCTGGGGCAGACAGTTCTGAGTTCGAATTCTGTTTTTGCCTTTATTAGCTGTGTGACTTGGGCAAGTGAGCCTCTGGGTAGCAATTTCCTCCATCAGCTGTAAAACGTGGTCAACAAGGGGACCCCTCCCGGAGCTGCTGTGGAGAACAAATGACATGATGTATGCAAAACGTTTACTGCAGGGCCTGTCACAGAGAGGTCACTCACCAACAGCAGATTACTGCATACAGCTTTGTCTTTCTGATTCTTAGCAGCAAGTTCTAGAAAGGGGACAGGTTGCTGAGTTCAAGGATAGGAAGAGCCACACACAAGGTTGCCACAGTTGCCAAACCGAGAGGAAAATTGAAAGCAAGCGCACATGTCCCCTGCACCACAGCTGTCCGCATTCATCTCTGTATCCCTCCAGGCTCTGCTTATGCAGAGCAGTTTTTAAGCACTGTAATTACAATGCTTGTGCCAGTTCCCTTAATGTCGCATCATCTACTTTTCCCTAAGCAGCTAAAACTGTCCTTGACAGCATTTGGCATAACTCACTTAACTGTTTGCTTAT
Source organism: Mirza zaza (assembly GCA_008750895.1). Taxonomy (NCBI): domain Eukaryota; kingdom Metazoa; phylum Chordata; class Mammalia; order Primates; family Cheirogaleidae; genus Mirza; species Mirza zaza. The sequence continues at coordinate 31,926 of VSMD01046961.1, read as the reverse complement.
TGTTGAAAATCTGGGCAGTTCATTCATTGAAGAAATAGTTACTGAAAGCCTACTCGCTGTCAGGCACTGAACTAGGCATTGGGACATCCTGGTCAACAAGACTGATGCGTCCCTTACTTCTGGCACCGGGACTGGCTGGTGAGACAAACCGTAACACAGGAACAAACAAGGAAAACTCTAAGCTTTGGTGAGTCCCGTGAAAGAAAAGGAGAGAACTCCTGCAGAGAGCTACATTTGCATATTCTTGGTAATAATCCCTTCCCTAATTCTAACCTGCTCTTTGCTCCTCAGTAACCACAACTGAAGTTTCTCTTGGAGGAGTCTCAGATGGGGTCGGATTTTCTACGAACACATTTTTGAGTTTCCCGAGAAGTCCGATGGTGCTGTGGCGTTCGGAGACCTGACACTTGGACCTTGTTTCCTGCCCTCCCTTCCTCTGAGGCTGGGCTTCAACCAGTCCAGCCTGCTCCCTGCCCCCTTGAAGAGGCTGATGGTTATCCTCTTCTTAACTCCACTTGCGCTGCACTTTTTCTCATCTCCGCCATTCCTGGGAGCCTTTGATCCACTCGGCAAAACCACCCTCCTCTGGTGGACATGCCTCAATGGCGGTGAGCTTGATGGGCAGAGCAGACGTTGGATTTCGACCCCATGAAGCATCTTGTGTGACTGTGGCAGCCCCGCCCACAGCTCTGAATGATCATCCCACCTAACTTTCTATCCACTGCATTCTTTTTTTTTTTTTTTTTTTTTGAGACAGAGTCTCACTCTGTTGCCCAGGCTAGAGTGAGTGCCATGGCATCAGCCTAGCTCACAGCAACCTCAAACTCCTGGGCTCAAGCAATCCTGCTGCCTCAGCCTCCTGAGTAGCTGGGACTACAGGCATGCGCCACCATGCCCGGCTAATTTTTTCCATATATATTATTTGGCCAATTAATTTCTTTCTATTTATAGTAGGAGACAGGGGGTCTCGCTTTTGCTCAGGCTGGTTTCGAACTCTTGATCTCGAGCAATCCGCCCGCCTCGGCCTCCCAGAGTGCTAGGATTACAGGCGCGAGCCACTGCGCCTGGCCCTATCCACTGCATTCTTAACTCACCCTGAAGGCTCCTCTTCTATTCTGTCTCTTATATGAAGCCTGGTCTAGCTCCCTAGTTCACAGTAAATTCTCCAATCCTCAAACTCCTAAATAATTTTTATTGTTCACTCTTTGCCTCATTTGGCATTGAATCATACGCTCCCTTGTGATTCCTCTTGTTTTCGTTTCTTGTGTCATTATTTCATCTGAAGAAGTGTGATTTAGATGGAGAGATCAGAAGCGTATCTGCAGATAGTATCATTCACACTGAAAACTGAAAGAATAGCAGGCAGAGACCCAGACCGAGTGCGTTCTAGGCAGAGGGAAGAACATGTGCAAAGGCCCTGAGGCAAAAGCAGTCTTGGCATGTAAAGCCAAAACGGATATCTCTGTGTGGCGTGGGCTTTCCAGATCTGACAAGTGAAGTTGAAAATAACTCATCAGTTAATACATTCGTTCCAGTCTTTGAGGGCCGCTATGTTCAAGCCCCAGCAGATGGGCATACAGAAATGAATCAGACCATGTTTGCTCCTCCTCAGACTAATGGAGGAGGCTGAGATGATCTCTATGTAGTGTGATAGACTATCAGGGAGTTATCATGTGTGTCATTAGACAGAGTAATTATTTCTGCCTGGGGCACTGAGAAAAGCTTATCCAAAACAACACCCAGCTGAGTCTGAGTTTTCCAAACTAGAAGGGCAGTAATGCAAATAGAACTTAAAACACGTTGAAATGCATTCTTCCCAGCAGAGGGAGCACTTTGTCCCTGCACCTTCCAAATCCTACCTCGCTGCTGCCCACAGAGAGGATGTGATTTCGGTGCCATTTGACAGGCCCTCGAGCTGCCTTACTCCCTGTGGAATGTGAGCCTGCTATTGAATCTCTCCATCTCGGATTCCTTCTGGAAGAAGGCAGAGTGTAAAATGAAGACTTTGATAGTTTCAACCTTCTCTCCCTTTCTAGTTTCAACAATAGTCATTGCAATTTACTTCCCACTTTTTAAAAATGGCATTATATAGCTTGGCATGAAATAGCCAAGAATAGTCAAAATATTTCTCAAGAATATAAACAAACTGTGGAGTACTCCACAGCCACATTAAATGTTTATGATGCATATATAGTGTTGTTCTGGTAAACAAGTTAACCGAAACAACACTAGGTTATTTTAGTTATCTGTAGTAACGATGATAAAATAGCAGAGGACTACAATATACGAAGAGGTTATTCATAGAAGGAGATACTGGAATTGCTTACAAAAATATTTAAAAGATTCTCAAACTCACATTGAATTATGACTTCATTCTACCACAGGGTCACAGCTATGAATAGCTACAATTTTTTTTTTTTTTTTTTTTTTTTTTTTTGAGACGTAGTCTCACTTTTGTTGCCCAGGCTAGAGTGGCGTCAGCCTAGCTCACAGCAACCTCAATCTCCTGGGCTCAAGCAATCCTGCTGCCTCAGCCTCCCAAGTAGCTGGGACTACAGGCATGCGCCACCATGCCCGGCTAATTTTTTCTATATATATGAGTTGGCCAATTAATTTCTTTCTATTTATACTAGAGATGGGGTCTCGCTCTTGCTCAGGCTGGTTTCGAACTCCTGACCTCGAGCAATCCGCCCACCTCGGCCTCCCAGAGTGCTAGGATTACAGGCGTGAGCCACCGCGCCCGGCCAGCTACAATTGATTGTTCTTTTATTACAAGAAGTATTCCTCTTTAAATACACACAAAGAGAAAAATATACCTATGTATATGTACATGCATATATATTTATACATACACATAAAGTCTATTTTAGCTTTTTAGTTTAATATTGGTTGAGGTCCCCTACTGGCCTCCAAGGACACCAAGCTCCCTCTAGTACCTCTCAGCTCCTGCTTCTGGGAAATCACAGAGCGTGTGGTCCCCGGCCCCTCCCCACCCCAGACCCACCCTGAGTCTGGCTCTTCCTGGCCTCGGTCTGACTGGCTGCAGCTAGTCCCCCAAGATACCAGCTGGACAGGGCATGGCCCTTGCAGGGCCAGAGGAGATCACATCAGAGGGGCGTTTCAGGCCCTAGGGTAAGAGTAGGAAAGGACTGGGGGGAGATCATTCTTCTCCTGACGTGGAAGCCAGCCCCTCACACCTCAGGTGCACCCACCTTCTCCCCTTGGAGTATTGGTCACTGCAGGGATCAGGCCAGGTGTCTGTCCCTGGCCTGGAATGAACCCCTCTCACTGGTCACGTGTCCTGCAAGTCTGCATTCGTAGGATCGGCATCTCATGTCTTCTGTCTGGGGCACAGAGAGATTTTTTTCTCATTAGCCTGGAACATTTTTGCAAGCTGTTGGACATAGTAAGTCTGTCACAGGTAAGAGAAATGGCTTTTCAAGAACCTGTGAGATAGCAGGGTTGTGACAGTCCTGAAGTACCAGTGGTCATGAATAGCCACTGCCTTGAAACCCCTGAGAGCTACGTCAGAAGCCATCGCCCTCCCCTGGAGCCCCCGACCTCCCCCTAAAGGGTTAATGCTTCATGGCAGGGGCAGGGCCCTCAGGACCCCCTGCCCTGCTCCAGGGGTCTGCGTCTATTCTGATGGGACTCTGATGTCCAGCTTATCACACAAGTGTAAGACTGTTGGCAGAATGACTCATCAGTACAAGTGGACTCAGACATAGAAAGGACTCAGGATTGTAGAAAGCTCCCTTAGAAAGGCTCAGAACTGTCAATGATGTTTTGTTCTCTTACCATTTTAATTTCCAATTTAATTTGCATTTATTCTCTCACTTGACCTTCACAGGCCTGTGGATAAATATTTGTATCCCTCTTCACGATCGCAAGAGGTGCTCACATAGCCCCACCTAATCACCCGGCACCCTAGCATAGATTGTCATTCCCATGACACGGATGGGGAGACTGAGGCCCAGGGAGGGCAAGAGATCTGCCAGGGTTATTTGGCTTCAGAGGTGAGGAGCTAGGTTTGTGCAGCTGCCAGCTCCCTCATCTGTCTAGAGTGACAGAAGCGATGAAGAGTCAGCAACCCAGCAAGTTACAGAATGTCCAGAGTGGATTTAGACCATTTCCTTTGTAACCCATTCTTTCTCCCCCACGCAAACCAGGCAAAGCTACTGCAGGTCATGGGGCCATCCCTGAAGGCTTAGTGCAGGCCATGGCCTGTCAGGAGGTTGGGGGTTGACCAGAGCTCACAGACACAGGCAGTGGGAAAGCAGCTTGGAACCGCAACCCAGCCAAGACCCTGTGCCTTGGGTGTTGGGGAAAAACCATGCAGTTCTTCCTGTGCCTCTGCTGGCCACAGGGACCCTGGCTTTTCCTGCTCAGAGCCACCTCTTTCCTCCCCTGGTGGTTCTTCGAGGAAGGTGAGACAGGAAGTACACAGTGTAACCAGGGACAGAAGGAAACACAGAGAGGAGTTTTTATGATCCGGCAGAAAGGAAAGCAGTCGTAGTGTGTGACAGACGTGGAAGCAGCTGTGTCCAGTGTGGGGTCAGCCCTAGAAGAGAGACGAGAGAGACAGAGGGAGAGCACACACAGACATGCAACATCTACGTGGCATGTGCGTGCAGATGCTATTCAGAGCCATGGCCTCCTCCTGCACTGTTGTCCTTGAGGGTGAGGTCCCTGATGCCTGTGTCCCCGTCGTCGCACCTGATGTCCCCTTGAGCCAGGGTCCCCTGGCAGGAGTTCATTGTGATCTGCCAGGGTCTGGCTCCATCTGAGAATAGGGCGGGTCTTGACACCAATATTGGGACCAGGTGTGTACAGCAGCCAACGAGATCTCAGAGTCATGAAGACTTGTTCTGCCACTCATTACTTGGGCAAGTGATTTAATTTTCTTGAATGTCAAATTTCTCAGTAAAAGTGCAGATGACAATGCTTATCTCTCAGTGTTGTGAAAAATATAAAATGAAGATTCTAAGCCCAATGTCCAATTCATAGTAAGACATCAATTCAGTGGGCTTGTTTTTCTTTCTTCCTTTAGATGTGATTATCCCTTTCACCCAAACGGACTCATGACACTTCAACTGAGCACAAGGATGGGGTCCCCGTGTACACAGTGGGAGACTGCATGGCTCGTGTTGAGTCTATGTGCACTGTGTTCCCTCTGGGACCTCCATGGGCACCTGTCTCTCACTCTGTGGCATCGTTTCTCCCCAGCCTCTGGGATCTGCAAACGTATCTCTGCTCCTTGGGTTAGACCTCTAACCAGTGACTACCTTCATGTGGTTGTGATGGTTAGTGACAACCAACTAGATTTGTGACAACTAACTAACTTTGTGACAATTAGCTAGATTATAGTAGTGAGTTATTTAATCACTCACCAATCTAAGTGTTGCTATGGAAGCATCGTGTGACGTTGTTTCCATGTATCATGCATTCGCTGCAGCACAAAGTCCTGCCTGGCTTTCTAGCCTAAAGCCTGCCCTCACATGACAGCCTTGCTAGCCCCAGGACCACATGAGCCAATTCATTAAAATCTGTCTTCCCCCCTTTCTATGCACATCTGCATATAAACACACAGAAAGAAATCTGAAGAAGGTGTGTGGGAATGGCAACTGTGTGCATCACAGTGGAGGTGACATAAAGTTGGATGAGGGGGGCTCTAGGGACGTGGGCCCACTAAACAGAGATTCTGGATTCTGGGTTGCAGGTCAAAGGTTTAGAGAGGGCTCTGAGGGCTTGTTAGGTTGGTTGGTTTGGCTGAAACAGAACCAGAGGTGACCTAAGATAAACGAAGTTGAGGTGTCACGACTTTCTTGATTTGCTCTAGAGGAAAGTTTGCAAAGGCTTAGGGAGGCTGGAATGCTAGTGTGGATTTATGGTGTCAGACCTGCCCCCTCACACAGGAGGTCCAGAGACATAACAACCGTGAGAAATGACGTCGTGAGGGGAACCCAGTATCACAGAGAGCTCTGAGCTCACTCTTCTCAGCAGGCCAAACTTTCCAGTGGGAACTGCCGCCACTGGCCTGGGACATTTAACTGCCACAAGGGTAATCAGATCCTGGGGTGGCAGATGCCATGGGGCTTCCTTTGCCCCCAAAGACAAGGTGGTTGCGGTTACACAGGAATCAGAATGGTCTGATGCACAGGCACCTGTGGCCTTGGGCAGTTGTTCATGGTACCCATAGGAGAGAACTAGATGGACAACACCAAATTCTTTTTTCTGTAAAAAAGGAAGAATTCTAGGTCAACTCAATAGAAGACTAACTTGAATTAACAAAACACAGATTCACAGCCCTCAATAAATTTTGAGACTTGAGTAAGTTTACAGACTCACCACCTCTTAAATGATGGGGATGGGGCCAGGCGCGGTGGCTCACCCCTGTAATCCTAGCACTCTGGGAGGCCGAGGCAGGCAGATCGCTCAAGGTCAGGAGTTTGAAACCAGCCTGAGCAAGACCCCGCCTCTACTAAAAATAGAAAGAAATTAATTGACCAACTAAAAATATATATACAAAAGATTAGCCAGGCATGGTGGCGCATGCCTGTAGTCCCAGCTACTTGGGAGGTTGAGGCAGTAGGATTGCTTGAGCCCAGGAGTTTGAGGTTGCTGTGAGCTAGGCTGACGCCATGGCACGGCACTCACTCTAGCCTGGGCACAAAGTGAAACTCTGTCTCAAAAAAAGTAAATAAATAAATGATGGGGGTGGGGAGACAGGTCACATTGAGGAAGTATGCTGAGTGCTGCTACTTTACCAAAAATTCATATTGTTAACTGTTCTCCCGGTCTTCCCCAAAGGAAACTACAGACTGTTACCAAGGTGACTGCAACTTGGGGAAATGGAAATTTTTAAACATTTGGGGAATTACTGGCCACTGGCTCTGATCTGACACTGATTCCCAGAGATCCAAAATATCACTGTGGTCCAGCACAGTGGGGGCTCCTGGAGGTCAGGTGGCTGATGGAGTTTTAGTTCAGGTCTGTCTTGCAGTGGGGCCTGTGTGACCTTGTACCCACCGTGTGGCTGGAATAGACATGTACTCAGCAACATTCAGCATCCCCACCTTGGCTCTCTGACCTTGGACTGAGGACAGTTATGGCAGGAAAGGCCAATTGTAAGCCCTAGAACTGGCTCTACCCAGGAAAAAAGTAAATCAGAAAGACGACTGCATCGTGGGCCATGTGTGTTCTCCAAGGGGTGACCTCTGCAGAGGAGGATTTTGACGACCAAGTGGACAGAATGACCTGCTCTGTGGACAGCAGTCAGCCTCCTTCCCCAGCCACCCCTGCCAGTGGCCATGGGCTCATGAACAAAGTGGCCGTCCGCGGTGCAGGGAGGGAGGTGACACCTGGGCTCACAGCATGGTCTTCCCCTCGCCGAGGGCACTGCTGTGTGTCCAGTGTGCCAGCGGAAACACCAACACTGACTCCCCCATGTGCCACCATTCCTGGGGGTGAGTCAGCTGCCTAGTGATAGGTTGAGTACCTTGGACCATTGCAGTGGAGCACACCCTTCAAAATAGTGAGCTCGGCTCCTCCCGCGCCCTGCCCTCCTCCTGCACTGTGCGCTGACAGCCGGCAGGAGGCGCCAGACCCCGCCGCTTCGGTCCGCGCAGCGCATGCGCGTTCCGCCTGCGCACCGAGCGCCGGTCCCCTCAGGACCCGCCGCGCGCGGCCGCGTCCACGTGGAGGAAGCGCCTCCTGTCGCCGTCCCGGTGGCCGAGGAGGGGACCCGCTCTCCCGCCGTCCATCTTAAGTGGCGAGCACAGGAGATCTCATTTTCGGGGACATTCCCACGTGGTTTATTCTTCACTTTCTCATCATTTTTGTCAGAAGTCTCCCCTCAGTGAGGCGCACGGTGGCGGCCCGCGTGGGTTTTTGCAGGTTCCGGTTTGCTCCGGGCGGAAACGCCGGCGCCCGGCGGAGACACGCGGGCAGGCGCGGCGCCGGCCCGTCCGCTGCGGGTCCGGGTGGCCGGCTCCTGTGGCGCTGAGGTCGCTGGAAACGTGCCGAAACCCAGCTGTCAACATCTGCAACATGCTTTGGAGTTTAAATGTATTAATTATTGCCAAACCCAGAACTTACCGTTAACACAATTTTACTTTCCCGGCTCTAGTGGAAGGAAATGCCTCAACATCATTTCTTTCCTTTTTTGTTGTTAAGAAAGTCAGTTTCGTGGGCAGCATATTTGTAAGGGTACGTAGATAATGTGTGTTTTGACAGTCATTGGTCCTTAGATTAAATGAACTATGTTAGCTATATCAAGTTTTCATATTAAACCGCATAATGAGTTGAGGACAGTCCCGTTGCTTTTGTTAGTTGTTCTTCTAAGCCCTGACCGTTTGCAATACAGAATTAGCCAGAGGTCAGTTAACATTCAGCTGTGAACCCATGTGGTCCTGAGGGCTTTTCCAGTGGCAGCTGGTCATGCTCATTGGCCTACTTATGTTTGCCTTATTTCAGAGTCCATTTGGTAATGTACATTTTTTTTAGGAAATCACTCATTTCCACTAGATTTCCAGTTTCATAGGGTAAGTGACTTAGTCTATTTGTAGTATTATACAGAATTCTTAATCTACCTTTCCTCTTTTTTTCCATCAACAATACTATATTTTTCAAATATGCTTCTTAGACTATTTCGTTTTCAGGTGACAGAATTGCTATGTTTGACTATTTCTTAAGACCCAGTTACTAGTATTGTGTGTGTGCATGTGTGTGTATGGTTACTGGTACAATACCAATAACTGATTATATATAATGGCATTTTTAATTATTAATAGTATATAAACTGATATATATAAATATTGTGTCAGTAACTATGTATATTATAATATATATGTAACATGTGATATATATGTACTATATATTACAATATATAAAATACCAGTAGCTAGTGTTTATATCAGTTACTAGTATTGTAACCAGAAACTATTTATGTTCATATATATGTAAGCAAGGCCCAGGTTTGGCATAATTTTTAAAGGAGGGAAGACAACAGCTTCTACCCTTTCCTACACCTGCCATAGTTGTGCATGATCATATCTCTGGTGAGAAGCATCTTTGTCAGTATAATCTATTTTTAGTTCTTTAAGAATATTCTAAACTAGACCATATTCATTTCTTCTTTCATTTGAATAAAGTCAATAAAGCTTTCTTCTATTTTATGATAGTATGGTTAATATGAACCTACCTTATATGATACATTTGTTCACGATGGGCTATTTCTGTACAATTGGAAAGGTCAGAAGAGTATTTTACTTTTGTTAATCTCAATTGTTTTTCAGGTCTAACATAATTTCCAAGGAACATTAAAAATTCCTTTTAATTTTATTACACATACAAGCATAGATCCCTTTCCACTATTAGCTACATGACTATCTATATTGACACTACAATGTAATTATAAGTTCAACTAAAATTGGAAACATTCTATTTGGAAGTGTGTGGGCTTCCAATAATTCCTACCAATAATAATACCTCCAAGAGGCAAATCTTTTTTTCACAGAATATAACTAAATCACTCATAAAATGTCCTGTGATTTTTGTTTCTCTGAATTCATCACTTTCTGCAAAGCACCATCTAAGAAGTTATGAGTTTGAATTTCCTTTTAAACACTTCTGTTTTAGAAAACATCACAATGAAACATCAAATCAATTTAAATTCTGTTCACATTCTTCCAATCTTTGAATATCTTTTTCCAGTAGCAAATATTTGCATTCCTGCTAAACAATATGCATGGAAACACAATAGAGACAAGGATTCCTTGGAATAAGTGATCCAGTCACAATGAAGCAATTCCCCACTGGAGCATTTTTGATAAAGCCACTCTTTTGAAAATGTTTAGCCATGAATTGAAATACATTCTCTAAAGTCTGCATCTTTCCTGATGAAAGGCAGCCAGCTTATTAGAACGTGAACCCAGGAAATAGCAACACAACTTTTTATTAAAAGTAATAATAATATAATAAATAATTATTAATATGGACATATGTGTTATTACTTTATCATAAAAATATGTAAGAGTGGCACTATTTGGAATCATATACTATTTACTTTTCAGATTCAAAAATGCTTTTATTAACAAAAAGTATGGCCAGTTATCAGTGACAATTACTAGTAATTAATAGTACAACTAATTAAACAAACAGGGGCTTAAAAAATAACAATTTTTTAAATAAAGTTTTAATTTCAGAACAGTTTCAGGTTTATACAAAATTTAGGAAGATAGCACAAAGATTTCCCACGTAGTTCAGACCCAGTTTCCTCTCTTATTAACATCGTATATCAGTATGGTACATTTGTTATGATTAATGAAATAATATTAATTCCTTATTCTAAGCTAAAGTCCACCTTTTATTCAGATTTTCTTAGTTTTACCATTTTTGTTTCAGAGTTCCATCCAGGAGACGACATTACACATTACACATTACTAGCAGCTCCTTTGGCTTTCCTGGCTGCTTAGTTGTTCGGACTTTTCTTATTTTTGATGACCCTGATAATGTTGAGGAGTAACTGGTCAGGTATGTCATAGAAGGTCTCTCACTTGAGATTTTCTTGGTGTTTTTCTCTTTATTATAATAGATTGGAGTTATTGGTTCTGGGTGTTACAGCAAGTAGTCCTGAGGACAAACCAAGCGGCACAAGGAGAGTAGGAGAATCAAAGTTTATTTGCGGGTGGGCTCAGAGAGGCCTCACCACCAAATTCTGAGCACCCGTCTACCCAATTTTTCCCACTTTTATTAAGTTGGGGTGGTCCAAGGGGTGGGGTACCAGGGGTAGGTTAGTTGAAGTGTCAGGTAATAGGTTAATATTATGTTGATGTGCCAGGCAATAGATTTAATGTTATGCTAATGCCAGGTAATAGACTAGTTGATGGGCTAGGAAGCAGGTTAGTATTATGCTAATGTGGGTCTTCTTCTAGTGGGGGGGAGGGTCTCTGTTGCCTGATGTGCCAAGTAATAGATGGGGATTTCCCTTATCTTGAGGAAGGCAATCTGAGGAAGTGACCTTGTCATCACATCACATTGTGAACTAAAATAAAATCTGAAGCCCTCCAACTGAATGAATGCACCCCTTCTTGGCCAAGGGGACCTCAGAAAAACCTTGAAGTTGAGGCATCAGCCATGAAGAGAAGGCAGGTCAGACGCGACTTGTCATGCCTACCTCCCCTTTGGAGTTACTCTTTATAACAATAAGATACTAAATCATTAAGAGGAATGAAGGACATGTATTAATAAGACAAGAGTTAGCCTGTAATCCCAGCACTCTGGGAGGCCGAGGTGGGTGGATCGCTCAAGGTCAGGAGTTCCAAACTAGCCAGAGCAAGAGTGAGACCCTGTCTCTACTAAAAATAGAAAGAAATTAATTGGTCAACTAAAATATATAGAAAAAATTAGCTGGGCATGGTGGTACATGCCTGTAGTCCCAGCTACTTAGGAGGCTGACGCAGAAGGATTGCTTGAGCCCAGGAATTTGAGGTTGCTTTGAGCTAGGCTGACACCACAGCACTCTAGCCTGGGCAACAGAGTGAGACTCTGTCTCCAAAACAAAACAAAACAAAAGACAAGAGTTAAACCACACCTGCAGGCCATCAATTTACTTAACTGATCACATGAGTCTCAGTATATGTCTGGAATATGTCCAGTGCTGTGGTGTCAGCCTAGCTCACAGCAACCTCAGACTACTAGGCTCAGGTGATTCTACTGCCTCAGCCTCCCGAGTAGCTGGGACTACAGGCATGCACCACCATGCCCAGCTAATTTTTTCTATATATTTTAGTTGACCAATTAATTTCTTTCTATTTTTAGTAGAGACAGGGTCTCGCTCTCGCTCAGGGTGGTTTCCAACTCCTGACCTTGAGCGATCCACCCGCCTCAGCCTCCCAGAGTGCTAGGATTACAGGCAGGAGCCACCTTGCCCCGCCAAAGTTTCATTTCTTTAAGCAATTACAAATCAAAATCTTTAAACCCACCTATAACCTGTAGCCCCACCCCAACCTCCACCCCTTTAGAGATATCCCACCTTTTCAGGACAAACCAATGTATCCCTTTCATGTATTGGTTTATGATTTTACATATAATCCTTGTCTCCATGAATGTATGAAACCAAACTTTAACTGGGCTACCTTGGGCACATTTTCTCAGGACCCCTTGAGACCATGGGCTCCAGGCTGTCAGTCACACACACTCAGTTCAGAATGAACTTTATTTTTTATTTTTTTATTTTAGCGTATTATGGGGGTACAAGTGTTCAGGTTATGTATATCGCCCATGCCCCTCCTCCCCCCTCGAGTCAGAGCCTCAGAATAAACTTTAAATTATTTTACAGAGTTTGAGGTTTTTATTTCATTCACAGTGTAAGGTTTTTCGGCAGCGGCGAAAAGAAAAGACAGACAGAGAGAGAGAGAGTGGGGGCCAAACCACGTGGCTTTATTACACACTCCTGGACGAGGTTCTGGGGCCCCAAGAGAGGGGGGCCCCGGAAGTTGCCGCTGTTTGAAGGGGCTGAGGCCTTTTATATCCTTTGGGCCTGGCTAGGGACTTTTGGAGGGAAGAGCTGGGGATTTTAGGAGGGGCTGGAGGTATTTGTGGAATCCAAGAGCCAAAACGTTCTTATCCAGGTGGACATCTGGGTGTGGTTCCTCTCAGCGGGGCCTGGCAGTTTTGTCCTTGGCGGGTCTGGTCTCATGATCCTTTTCTTTTTTGATCTGGGGAAGGGAGGGGGCCCGCCACCAGCCTTACACACAGTATCAAGGATACATTCTCCCAAGACGACTTATCACAGTTGGCATTAACTTTGATCACCCAGTTGAGGTTATGTTGGTCAGGTTTCTCCACTGGGAGGTTAATTTTTTCCCCTATCCTTACTGCATGTCGTCTTTGGGAAGAAACCACCCTGCAGTGCCCAAGCTTCAGAAGTGGGAAGTTAGCGCCACCTCCTTGTATAACAGAGTAGTCACCCCTCCTCCCATAGATATGGAGGAGAAATTCTGAGAGTGGGGAATATAGAACAAGGAATGGCCTAAAAAAGTAAAAACTGCAAAAATATTTTCTATCTCTTTAAAACATCCTCCACTCCTTTTAGAGAACTAAAACCTGTATCCCTGCCTCAGGCCAGTGGTTGGGAGGGGCAGGGTAAGTCTTGTTATTTGTGCTACAGGAGATCAGAATTATCAAGTGTAGATGAACAGTAATTGCCTGAAGCTGAGAGCCCATCCTGTGAAAGCTCTGTATTTCTGCTTATTATTAGGACAATGGCATTTCAAACGGGAGTCTCCTCCTTTGCTGGCAAAGTAATAAAATGTCTCTTTCCTTCCTCCTCAAACCACTTATCCTCATTCTTCGGATTCAAACCACTTGTCCTTCTTCTGATTTGACCTTAGTAACACTTATTAGCTGATTTTCTGCATCCATTACTTGGAATTCTGTGTAAGAGATTTCTATTTACCCCACTTGTTTGTTTAATCTTTCATATAAGCCAGCATGGACACTTGGATAGTTATTTTAAGCTTTTGGTTATAATTTAATCCTACCTTATTAATTTTGATGCCTAAATTGTTCCCGCTTTGGCCATTGTGAGATCTTTCTATTAGCCCCTTTTTTTCTTTTTTGTTTTGTTTGGTTGAGCACTTCCATACTTTCTGACACTCCGTACTTTCCAGTCTTGTATGTTTGCTGCCCTAGTCTCAGTAGCATCCACTTCTCCAAGAAGCTCTGATTTGTCTTATTGGAAAATGTTATTAAAAACTTACATCTGGAATTCATCTTAAACGCATAAGATAAAGGAGGTCACAGGACAAAACTCAGCCCCCAGACTGAAGAGACCAGCAGTCCAATAGAAAGGAACACGATTCACTGCAGCAGAAACCCAGGAGCAGCAGCCTCCCTGGGAAGCAGCCCGGAGGCGGGTAGAGCTGAAGTGTGACTGGCAGAGACGCTGGAGGCTGCTCGCGGGCATGTCTGAGCCCTGCCGGATTCCCACAGGGAGCACTGGAGAAATATTCCCTCATGCTTCCGGCAGGGGGAGGAGAAAAGGCGCCATTTTGAAACATGCCAGAGCATGCTGCTGTTTTGAACAAGATTTGTCTTCAAGAGAAACTTTTTCCCCAGCTTTACTGAGTAACTGACAATGAAAATCATATGTATTTAAGACGAACAATGTGGTTTGATATACATGTAGGTTGCGAAATGATTATCACAAGCTAATTAGCACATCCATCACCTCACATAGTTACGTGTGTGTTATGAGAACACTTAGGCTCTACTCTTGAGCACATTCCAAACATATGATACTGTATTATTAACTACAGTCACCATGCTGTACATTAGATACTCAGAACTTATTCGTTTTATAACTGAAAGTTTGTGCCCTTTGGCCAACACCTCCCCTTTGCCCCCTACCTCCCGCCCTGCCCCCAGCTTCTGCAACTACCGTTCTACTATTTTTCTTCTCTGAGTTTTACTTTCTTACATTCCTATATGTGAGATCACCAGTATTTGTCTTTCTGTGTCTGGCTTATTTCACCTAGCATAATATCCTCCAGATTCATCTATGTTGTCACAAATGGCAAGGATTTCCCGATTTTTTAATGCTGAGTAACATTCCATTTTATGTCACATGTATATATCTCTCATTTGCTTTATCCACTTATCTGTTGACAGATACTTGGTTGTTTCCATATCTTGGCTTCTGTGAATAATGCTGCAATGAACGTGGGACTACAGGTATTTCCTGAAGATACTGATTTCATTTCCTTTGGGTATATGCCCAGAAGTGGTGTTGCTGGATCATATGGTAGTTTTATTTTTAGTTGTTTGAGAAACTTTACATTCTCGAGAACAGTGTACAAGCCTTCCCTTTTCTCCATATTCTAGTCAACACTTGTTATGTCTTGTCTTTTTGCTAACAGCCATCCTACAAGAATATCCTTGCTTCTTTGTGCACTCTGCTAACAGCGCAAGGAAACACACGTATATATTCTCACAAGTATAGTCCTGGAACATCTGTTTCTGTATTAAGGTAAACATGAGTTCACATTGATGTCTCCAACTCTAATCATTAATATATGGATCATCATTCTAGCTTCTCTCCTTGTCTGTAACCTCCCACTCCAACAGTGAGAAACCAGGCTCTCACCCATCCACCCTGTATGCAATTCGTTGTTTAAATCCATACCAGAAGTATAGTGGTTTCAGAAAGGTTAACTATTACCCCAGTGACAAAGAACTTCATAACATAGACTGCACTATTCCTGGATAGTTTCTTTGGCTTTCTGAAAGCCATTCATTTCCAAAGCTGCTTTTGTAATGGAGTTCAAGCTCGGACCACTTGCAACAGGACAGCCAAATAAGCCCAGAGGCAAAATGTTGGGGCAAGGAAAGTGACTTTTACTCAGAGAGCCAGCAACCCCAGATGATGGTAGACTAATGTCTCAACGAACCATCTTCAGTTAGTATGAACTTTGGGCTCCTTTTTATCTTAAGGGAAGGGGAAGATAAGGTTGGGCTGCAGAAGGTAACCAAGACATCTGGGCATCAGTGAGGGTCTGAGGAGGTGGTAAAACTTCTTTGCTCTTGGCCAGTTAACTTTGGGGGATGAAGGTCAGCATGTCTCTAAAAATCTTTAACACAGCATGGTTACTTGTGTGTATACTTGTTTTATTTCCCCAGGTATTAGTTTTGAAAAAGATTTAGTTGTCACCTTTCTTCTAGCCTAAGTGCAGAGCTCAGCAGAAGCTTTTAACCCAAAGGGTATTGCCACAGGGGTCAGAAACGAAAGGGAGCTAGTTATATTAAGCCTCCTTTCCACTGTTGCCCTCTGGTCAGCGCCTTTCCCCTCCCCCACCACCAGCAGTAAGTTTGTTTCATGCATTTTCAAAGTGGGGAGATTCTTTGTCCCATTCTGCATTCTATGCTGACATCCTCTAACCTCCTAGGTAATTTATTTTAATTTGAATAATGATATATCCATTGGGTTGTAAAATTCTATGGTTTTCATGAATGCATAGTGGTAGGTATCCACCATTAAAGCATCTTAAAGAATGCTTCTCCTATTCTAACTTCCTTCATCCAAAAACCACTGGTAACCACTGATCTGTTTACCATCTCTGTAGTTTTGCCTTTTCCAGAGTGTCATATAGGTGGAATCATACAGTATACAGTCGCTTCAGACTGACTTCTCTTAGCAGTATAAATTTGAGTTCATCCATATCTTTTCATGGGCTGATAATTCATTTCTTTCTATTGCTGAGTAGCATTTCGTTGCATGGATGTGCCCTGGTTTGGTTATCCATTTACCTATTGAAGGACATCCTGATCTATGTCTATGACCATCGTGAATAGAGCTGCAGTACATATTTGTGTGCCCATAAGCTGAACAAGTTGTCTGAACAAGCAGGAGCCTGATTTCTGGATCATATAGTGAGACAGTATTTAGCTTGGGGGAAAAACTGCCAGACTGTCTTCCATAATGTCTATACCATTGTGCATTCCCACCAGCAATGGGGAGTTTATGTTGCCTTGATGGCTATTAGAATTGTTTCTTTTCTTTTAAGATTTTAGTCATTCTAATAGGTGTTTAGGGCTATCTCATAGTTGTTTTAATCTTTTTACCACTAATGCTAAGTGATGTTGTGCATCTCTTCTATGCTTATTTCCTGTGCTTAACTGTATACCTTCTTTGGTGGGATCTGTTCAGATACTTACCCATTTTTAATTGGGCTGTTTTCCTGTCGTTAAGTTTTACAAGGTCTTTTAGGTACAAGTCCTTTTTTAGATATGTTTTTTCAAAGATTTTCTCCCCATCTGGTCTTGTCTTTTCATTCTCTTAACAACATCTTTCACATTGTTGAAAATTTTAACTTTAATGATGTTCACTGTATCAATTTTTGTCTTTCATGGATCATGCTTTTGGTGTTGCATGTAAAGATTCATACAAAACCCAAGACCATATAGATATCCTATGTTTTTTTCTAAAATTTTTCATATTTACATTTTACATTTGTGTCTATGAACTATTTTTAGTGAGTGTTTTTTAGTTGTAAAGTAGTTTAGTGAGGTTTTTTTTTAGTTTTTTTAGTTTGTGTCTACATTCATTTCTTTTTCCTATATGGTCACCAAACTGTTAATTTACCATTTGTTAAAAAGATATTTTTATCAAAAAAGTCCATTGAATTACCTTTCCCCCTTTGACAGAGATCAATTGACTGCATTTACATAGGTCTCGTTTTAATCTGCCTCTTCTGTTCCACTTATCTGTGTGTCTAGAATAGTTTGAAGATAGAGACTGGAGATGTCAGAGTGTATTGGGAAAAAGAAAATTCCCAAAAGGAGGTCATGTTCCAATTCTACTTTATTCCAAGTAAAAGACTGAGAAACACTTGTTGGATTTAATTATAGGGCAATAACTGTGATATTATCAAGATTTATGAGTGGGGAGATTATTGGTGATTGTGCTATGTCAAAGGGTAACTAGTCCACTAAAGATAACTCATTTTTATACTTTTTACACTTAGAAAGTAAAAAACAAAATGTTTTACTTTCCATGGAATGGTAACTTGTAATTAGCTGATTGAAATTCTGTTGATTAATGTTGTTTATTTGGCTTTGACTTAAAGAATGAGAATTAGCGAGACAGATCATCTTAAAGAGATGTAAATAAGAAAAATTAGGCCGGGCGCGGTGGCTCACACCTGTAATCCTAGCACTCTGGGAGGCCGAGGCGGGTGGATTGCTCGAGGTCAGGAGTTCAAAACCAGCCTGAGCAAGAGCGAGACCCCGTCTCTACTATAAATAGAAAGAAATTAATTGGCCAACTAATACATATAGAAAAAATTAGCCGGGCATGGTGGCGCATGCCTGTAGTCCCAGCTACTCGGGAGGCTGAGGCAGAAGGATTGCTTGAGCCCAGGAGTGTGAGGTTGCTGTGAGCTAGGCTGACGCCACGGCACTCACTCTAGCCTGGGCAGTAAAGTGAGACTCTGTCTCAAAAAAAAAAAAAAAAGAAAAAGAAAAATTAAAAATTTCTTTAGCCCTATATTCCTTTAGGCCAAAGGGTAATTTTGACATAGCACATATCTGTGTAATGATAGATACAACCATGGAAAAGGATGATGTTTTGAGTCATCTGAGACTGGGGTTTTATCAATAGATATTATAAAATGTCAGATGGACATGAGGATTTTTGTACAAAACCCACCATGCTCTGCTCTCCACTGAAAGAAACTCATATTGGTGTTAATTTCAAAATTGGGCTTGTATTCTTCTTTGGAACAAATCAACTGAATTGTGTGATAAATAGAAGTCATGATCAATTACTAGAAATATTAATAAAATGTAAAAATTTTTAGAAATGTTAAATATTGTAAGGATGTCTCAGGCAGCATTTGGTTTCTTCTCCGTTTTATTACTAAAGTGAAATTTACTTTTTAATTATTTTTTATTAGGAATATAGAATTCAAATTGAGTCTCATTCTCTGTTGTACAGAAAATCGAGTAGTTATATAATGTAATATTACTGGAAGTTACAATGTAAATAGTCCACTAAAGATAACTCATTTTTATACTTTTTACACTTAGAAAATAAAAAAAAAATGTTTTACTTTCCATGGAATGGTAACTTGTAATTAGCTCATTGAAATTCTGTTGATTAATGTTTATTTGGCTTTGACTTAGAGGATGAGAATTTGTTAAGACAGATCATCTTAAAGAGATGTAAATATTAAAAATTAAAAATTCCTTTAGCCCTATATTTTTCCTACAAACTCCTTTAACTGAAGTTTACACAAAATTTGGGACCTTATGAGAAATAATTTGATTACAAATGCAAGATCATGGTATTCTACCTCAATATTAAACAACTGGGTAGAGAATGCCAGGAATAAAAATCAGTTTACCTTAAACAGTAAATAATTCAGGATACTATTGAACCAAAATCTTAGTGTGGAGATACTATTAAGGATCATTTAGGATAGAATAGTCCTTGAACACCAAGCATATTTAACAAAATTTCTTTAGATTTTTTTATTTGAATCATTTTCAAAGAAAAATTAACTTTATACTTCAAAATGAATTTAGATTATGTGTAGTTATAATTTTGTTATAGGCATAAGTGTCTATTTTCTTAATTTGGGGCTAATACTCAATGTGATAAAATATTTATTTTCATACCTGTTAGATCCACTGAGCTACTAAAACTGGTACTTTATTACCTCATGTGCTAAGATAATGACTATTTTCTTAATGAAATTTTAGTAATATTATTGAGAAGATCGTGGCACTCTATGAGTCATGTTTTGTATAGAAAGAAATTAAGACTAAGAAAGACGTATAACTATTATTTGTGCTGTGTTTCTAACAATGGTTATCGTCTTTCTTACTCTGTGTTGCTATAAAGGAGTATCTGATACAGAAATTGATACAGAAAGAAGGTTTATTTGGCTCATGATTCTGTTGGCTGAATGGTCAGGCAACTGGTGAAAGCCTCAGGCTGCTTCTACTCATGGTGGAAGGTGAAGGGGAGCTGGTGTGTTCAGAGATCACATGGCAAGAGAGGAAGCAAAAGAGAGAGGAGATGGAGGTGCACAGCTCTTTATAACAACCAGCTCTCTTGGGAACTAATAGAGTGAGAACTCACTTACCCCTCCCCCAAGGAGGGCATTAATCAATTTACCAGGGACCTGTTCCCACAACACAAACACCTCCTGCTAGGCCCCCACCCCCAACATTGGGGATCAAATTTCAACAGGAGGTTTAGGAGACAAACATCCATATTATGGCATCATGTATTGTGTATAATAGGAAGATAAGTACTGAAGAATATTCATGGAAACATCACTTGAGTATATGCAAGATCTCACAAATACCCTGTCATTCATGAATATTAAAATAATTTTTAATAATTTTGAAATGGCACATTTATAAACACTTGCCAAATGCAATGTAGCCACCTAGAACAGTGATTTGATTTAGTGTAGCTTTAGATTCTTCTACATGTTTACTGGAGAATTGGGGGAAATTAATTCTTCATTTGTTCAAATTTTTTGCACATTTATTGGAATTTAATAGAAAGTAGTTAGTTGATATATTTAAGGTGGGTTTCATAA
The DNA here is from genome assembly GCA_008750895.1 of Mirza zaza. NCBI lineage: Eukaryota > Metazoa > Chordata > Mammalia > Primates > Cheirogaleidae > Mirza > Mirza zaza. Next base: position 11,812 of record VSMD01046961.1, on the reverse strand, counting down.
TTGTTGATAAAATGTGCTGTGCTCATTACTCAATTATTGAAACCGTGACTTTGTTTTTTAATATCTTTGCTTTTTATTCAAGCATTCCATTAGAATCTTTTTAAAAAATATTAAATAGACTCCATCAATCCATTCTCACTTGGTCTCAGTGCCCAGTGCAGCCCTGAGACTTGGCAGGAGCCAAACCCCATCTTGCAAGTTAATGTATTGACTGGGCATGTCATATAGTAGGTGCTCAGTGAATGCGAGGTCTCTTCCTGCTCTGTCTGTCTAATCAGATACCTGGGAGGCCTGGAAGGTTTTCCAAATATATCCTGGAACCAGATGTTACAGCCACATACCCCTCTCCAAGGGTAGACTCCCCGTGGGGGGAAGAAAGGGTGGGTTCCCCACTCTCGAGAGCAGCTTGCACATTTAGCCCTGTTTCTGGCCTCCTCCCAGCCATAAGCCTTTGGAGAAATCTAAACAATAAAAAATTTGAAGACTCCTTGGTTAGCAGGATTGGTGAGTGAGGTTAGGTAGCTTACCATCCTCATATAGCTCATTAGTAGCCTAGTAACAAAAATGGTTAATAACGGCACAGCTCCCTAGGAAATGGCACGCTCTGTGTCACAGACTGTACCTGTCTGATCTCCACTGTTCACGAGAGGATCCTGGAGAGGGGTCATCACCCCTATGTTGTAGATTTTTAAAAAAACAGCCTCGGAAAGGTGAAGGTACCTCCCCACAAGCATTAGTGAGATGCAGACTGGGCCACAGATGCCATCACTGCTGGTATAAGTGCCGCTCCCCAGCTGTGCACAGTGAAATGTCAGAGTCCTTTTATTTGTGGAACACCTGGGCGGGGAGCCCTGGCTTCCAGGCCCCTCTCCCCATGTCCTCCAAACCCCGGCTGCCTCCAGGCTCTTTCTGTCACACCATCTGTGCAGGTCCAGAGCACACTTCTTCAGGCTGCTCACACCCCGTGTTAACCTTATTCGCCCCAAGCTTGGACACAGGGCTCGATTTTTATTCCCTAAACCAGAGCCAAGGCACGGCAGCCTGTGGCGTAGAGCTGAGAATCTCTTCCTCTGACGGAGCTGGTTCTGAGGCAGGGGCCAGCTGACTCCCCCTCTAGCGGGCTCGGCTCCCTCAGAGTCCAGAGTCTCCCAACCCCACAGCCCCTGAGTCTCCCCTGCCCTCTGGACCAGGCCTGTTTGGTCTCCCGGACATAAGTGAGAGCAGAGCATCCATGTCCCACCAGGTGTGTGTGCTGGAGGTGGGATCCCACGGTCAGCGACAATATCCCAGGGCCGCTCCTTCCATCTTAGCACCATGGGACGCTCTGAGCATCCGATATTTGGGAGAACATTTGCTCATGCTTCAAGGCCTCACTCTGGCGAAGGTGATGCCAGTCCACATGAGGGAATCCATCCCCTCGGCAGCAACTGCATTTACATTTATGATGACTGGTGTCTCCTCCAAAAACAGCAGATCGGTAATCTCTTAACCCCTCGCCCTTTTCTCTGGTAATCCCAGGAATCCTCTCAGACCAAAGACAGTCTATCACAAAAGCGGTCAAGATCTCCAAATCCAAAAATCTGGTCACTGCCAGCAGCGAGGAAATGGCCGTCCCCTTACTCTTAATAAAAGTAGAGCACCGCATGGTGGCTCCTCTGGGCGCATCAGTGACAAGGCTGGGATCCGACCAGTGTGCTCCTCAGGTGTGTGCACCACAGACCCTCGGAAGCTTGCTGGTCAATGTAGAGGGGGCTGTGCCAATGCCACGGCCAGAATGGGAGACACAGAGCACCCTGGCTCAGGTGGGCAGTGCCTTGGCCTTGGCCTTCACCACCCCAGGGCAGAGGACCCTCTCCAGGTCCACACCCCAAGCCTGACGGGTCGACGCACAGCCACTAGATCTGGAGACACCCAGTGCCTTCCCAGCTGCACCCTAGGCCCCCAGGGACTGAAATTCTGATCCTCTCCTGGGGACATAAGACCCTACAAAACCCAAGAATACGTTGTTTTTAGGTGTTCATTTTTGGATTTGTCCGTGAGGTAGCTCTGAATTCCTGCCAGAAGACGAAGCATTGAACCGACAGTGCCTGGACAGGCTCTGAAATCCGATGGGTCACCGGCCTCCGAGGCTGTGGTGCCTGCCTCGCCCCGCAGTCCCGCCTCTGCGCACTGGCCACGCCCGCTTCGTTCATGGTCATCCCTAAGTGGGCTTCTTCCACCGTGTTTCTGAGCTTCTCCCCAAGACATCTTCATGCGCCGGGGCCACGGCACCTAGATGGTCCATAGATATTGGTCTGAATCGGTTTGCCTCTTCCACCTACATACTGAACCCCTCCCATCTAACCGCATCTCAAGGCACAGCCCCCAAACACTTTACCTGACCTCAGTCCCCACATCTGTAAAATGGACATGACACTCAATGGGGGTGTTGTGCCAGTTAAGCACTTGACCCAGTGTTGGGCATCTAATAACATTTCAGTTCTCGTCAATGACCTTCAGCCGCTGGTCCAGCCTACAGCCCCTCCTCCCTCCTCTCTGTGAATTCTTATAATGACCACACTGTAATCTAAGGTACACATTTAGAGCCATGACTTTTTTGCCTTGTCTTCATGAGTTAGGTGTGAGCTGGGTCATCCCTGCCTTGATCTGACATATGTCTGGGGCCAGCCTGGGATGCTCCATGTGGTCACAGACAGTGTGCTGGAGGAGGTCCTTTCTAGGGCTCTGTGGGGTCCAAGCAGAAAGGGGTCAGTGCTACTGGGGATGGAGGTTTCAGAAAAGTGCTTCCTAGAGAGAGTACAGTGTCTAAGCTGCATCTTGTAGGGGGTCTTGACTTGGCAGGCAGGAGGAACAAAACAAGAAAAGCGTTTGAGCCTTCCCCAAGCGGTCAGGAGTCAGAATAACCCAGTCTGCAGCTGTGAAGGGCAGGGGTCGGTCACGAATCTGATCATGAGTGCCCGAAGTAAACACAATGGACAGGAAATACTTACTTTTTCCTCACTAATCCAATAAAATACAACAAAATAAAATTTACAATGGGAGAATGAGGAAAATGGGAAAAAGAAAATAAATGAAAAAAAAAATGATCTAAGAGTAAAGTTGGTTCACAAAATGCCCACTGGGTGTCCCTGTGTTTGCTGGAAGCCACAAATGGGGCTCTGAGCTTTCTAGCAGCCAATTTAAAGACAAGAACTCAGTTTTGTAACTTGAAGGAAAAAATTATAAAATCAGTTTTCCCTCCCTGCCGCCGCCGAGGTCACACGCGTGAGGCCTCTCCGCCGCCAGGATGCGCTGCCTGGCTTCCTACCTGCTGGCTGCCCTTAGGGGCAACCCCTCCCCCAGCGCCAAGGACATCAAGAAGATCCTGGACAGCTCGGCAGGCATCATCGAGGCGGACGACTGGCTCAACAAGGTCATTGGTGAGCTGAAATGGGAAAAACATTGAAGATGTCATTGCTGAGGGTATTGGCAAGCTTGCCAGCGTCCCTGCTGGTGGGGCTGTGGCCGTCTCTACTGCCCCAGGTGCTACGGCTCCTGCTGCTGGTTCTGCCCCCGCTGCAGCAGAGGAAAAGAAAGACGAGAAGGAGGAGGAGTCCGAAGAATCAGATGATGACATAGGATTTGGCCTATTTGATTAAATTCCTGCTCCCCTGCAAATAAAGCCTTTATGTAAAAAAAAAAAAAAAAAAAAAAATTATAAAATCAAAGCAGCACTCAGAAAAAGTGCCATTTCAAGAACAGTGACTTTTCACCGGAAAGTCCCCAGGAAGAGGAATTGCAGAATGAGGTGATGGAGGGCCTGGAGACACTCTCCTAAAAACACCACAGCTTTTCACAGAGCGGGGGTGGGGGGGCAGAAAAACTGCAGGAAAGTCAGCCCGCCGCAGGGATAGCCTCCATCTTCCCCCCAAATGAAAGTCAGTGGCACCCTGCCAAAAGGCAGTTAGGATAAAGTAATTACTGACACCCGAGCTCAGTGGGTGTCTTGGCCCTGTCTAGGCCAAGACCAAGGCGCTGGCACCTTCTCTCCCACCCCACTCTGCTTGCTGGCAGGGAGACCCTTGCCCCTGGGAGCACAGCTGGGGCTCAGGGGCATCCCAGGTACACTTGGACCCCAAGAGGTCTCTGAGCTCAGGCGGGGAACCTCCTCCTACTGGGTGAGGTTCTAGAGCCTTCTGAGAGACCCTCAACTGAGGGGGAGGGGCAGCTGGGTGGTTCTCTCCCACTGGAAGGTGCTCCCACGAGAGCAGGGCTTTGGTCTGTTTTGCTCACTGCTGACTCTCCAGTGCCTGGGGCAGAGCCTGGCGCCAGTAAGTGTTCATTTACTGAGTGCGGCAGTGAGTGAGCCGTGGTCTCTGGACTGCTGGCTCCCAGGCACTGCCACCAAGGAGTCAGTAGAGTCTCCTCATCCTGCTCTTCCTCCCCATGGCCTCAGGGTCCCCTCCACTCCCCCGAGGGGGTACCTAACACTTTTTCCTCTTACCCCAGTCCTTGGACCCTATTTGGTGTGGGGTCCCAGAGCCGGGTGCCTCTATCCTGGGGCACCTCTATGCCCCGCTTCTGTGTGGAGTGTGGGAAGTGAAGACCACACAGTCCCCCTTCTGTACCTCTGTAGTCCTGCCAGGAAGTCCCCATTCTCCTGGAAGCAGGTGGACTGCCTGGGACTTCCGGAAAGATGGGCACAGTGCTGGGGAGAAAACAGGCCATTGCTGCTTCAAGGTCTTATCTCCCTGCAGGGCCCAGGCTGAGCTCAGCCAGGGACAAGATCCACCCCTGGGGCTTGGCTTTTAAAATTCACACAGGGCCCATTCCCACCCACCCTCATACAGTGTCCTCAGGGTGTGTGTGCGCCCCGCCTGTCCCCTCCCAGGTTGAGAATGACTGTGTCCAACAAGGAAAGGACCGATAGGCATGTGTTGCTCCTGGGAACAGCACAGGGATGGAGAGGGGCTTAGGATCGCAGGAGGCTGGTGGACGGAGCACGCTGTCCCTGAGCAGAGGGCAACTCCGGCTCTGCCTCTGTCCCTGTCGGCCTGTGGCCAGCAGGTCTTGGTGTAAATTAACTCCTCTATGAAAGGGGTGGTGTCCAGCAAGCAGGATGAAGATGCTCATCAAAAGGCTCTGTGGGGTGTGCTCCAAGACATGGACAAACAAGCCTGCAGGGCCAGTTTCTGCTCTTCGCCTTCTGGCCACAGCCCTCAGCTCAGCCAGCTTTGAAGTCAGGTTTAATCAGACAGCCTCTTCACCTGCCATCCTCCTCTACCTGGCCAGACATGCACACCTAGGCCTCAGGGAAGCCCTGTAGAAATCTGACCTTGAGGGACAGGACTTCTTTGTGTCCCCTCTACAGTAACTGTGTCGCCTATGTCACTAAATGAGCTACCCGCTGCACAGGATTCTCAAGGTGGAGACCAGTCCCTGACAAGAGCCATGTGTGGGCAGGCTGTTCTGGTGGCCCTCCCTGGTGGGAATCGGGGCAAGGCAGCTGCTCCTTAAAGAGACTCCTAGTTCTAGGGTCGCTGTGTCCTCTGGATCCATGGGGCTGTTCTGTTCTCTGCGTCGGGAGGTCACCCGCGGGGACCCAGCACCTGGGGCTGAGGGTGATATATTTATACATAAAATAAAACACACAGTGGAAACATTAAAAATAGGGAAGAGGTAGATTGATGTTTGTGGGGAAAACACTGGATCAAGAGACCAAAACAACCTCCCTGACTCCTTCCTGATGTCTCCAACCTGGTTCTGCCTCTGTGTGGCCTTGGCCACCGATCCTGTTTTTTACCTCTGGGCCTTATGTGGACTGGAAAAAGTTGCCCTCTGAGCAAATTCCAGCACAGCAAATTCGGTGATTTTATCTTAGCTCCATACCAACCTGCTGAGGCGCCCTGCTCGCGTTGTTTACGACACACGCCCAGCATGTTTGTGCACAGGCTCGGCTGTGCGCGACTGCGGCTCTGGAAACAAATCACACGGTCTGTGCCCGCCGCTCTGCACTGTGGAATTCCCGGTATGATGCACGCAGCTGCCTAGCAAACGTGTCTGGCTTTGCCTCTGTGGGAAGGCGATGAAGGAAGAGAGCTGAAGTGTGTGCAAAAAAGAAAGTTTGTGTTTCTGCAGCAGGGTTTTAATGTCCTTTTTTTTTTTTTTTTGAGACAGAGTTTCACTTTATTGCCCAGGCTAGAGTGAGTGCCGTGGTGTCAGCCTAGCTCACAGCAACCTCAATCTCCTGGGCTCAAGCGATCCTGCTGCCTCAGCCTCTTGAGTAGCTGGGACTACAGGCATGTGCCACCATGCCCGGCTAATTTTTTCTCTATATATTAGTTGGCCAATTAATTTCTTTCTATTTATAGTAGAGATGGGGTCTCGCTCTTGCTCAGGCTGGTCTCGAACTCCTGAGCTCAAACGATCCGCCCACCTCGGCCTCCCAGAGAGCTAGGATTACAGGCTTGAGCCACCGAGCCTGGCCTTAATGTCCTTTTAAATACCATCTGGTGTCCACTCCAAAGTCTTCCTCAAGAAGCTTGCAATAATGAAATCAGTTGATATTTCAGGCACCCGGTCTGGCATTTCAATCGCCCCGATTTGATTTGGGGTAGCTGACATTTTTATTACGTTGGCAAATGCTGAACAATCTCGGCAGTGTAAGGCTGGTGGCAGGGGCCCCCTCCCTCCCTAGGTGGAAAAAGAAAACGCTTAGTGACCTGACCCGCCAAGGACAAACTGCCAGGCCCCACTGAGAGGAACCACACCCAGATGTCCACCTGGATTCGCCCTGGATTCCACAAACACCTCCAGCCCCTCCTATTTCTCAATGACCATTCAAGGTCACAATAGAGAATCCCCAGCTCTTCCTGCCACAAGTCCCTAGCCCCGCCCAAAGGGTATAAAAGGCCTCAGCCCCTTCAAACTTCGGCGACTTCCGGGGCCCCCCTCTCTTGGGGCCCCAGAACCTCGTCCATGAGTGTGTAATAAAGCCACGTGGTTTGGCCCCCACTCTTTCTCTGTGTCTGTCTTTTCTTTTCACCACCGCCGAAAAATCTTACAGGCAGCGTCTGTGGCCTATCCACCGTTTATGAAGAGCAAACACGGCCTCAAAGTTGAGCGAGGAGGGACACAGCTGGAAAGGCCACCTCGGCCTGGCCTCACTGCTCTGAGCAGCTGCCCTCCCCTGGGGCTGGGCCAGTGGCAGTCAACGGGGAGGGCTTTTTCCTGAATCTTCTGGGGACAAGGGCAAAATCAGGAAACCTTGGCAAGAGCCTCACATCTCTGGAGATGTTTACACATCTGGAAACTAAGGCTGAAAACTAAGGAGATTAGATGAAGGATTATGTCCCAAAAGAGCTGTAAACAATGATAGCATTGTTTAGTGCCTGGATCCCTGGCTCGAGAATTTACATTTGGGACTCCAAGTTCCTACCTTCGCTTTAGTAGGGGGCCTGCATTGTCTCACCCCCAGTGACAGTGATTCTCAGCACTCCACTTTGCACTGGAATCACCTCTGGGGCTGGTAAACCACTCAGATGCCCAGGTCTTACCTCCAAAAGAGATTTGGTTTCAATTTGTCTAGGGTGGAGCCCAGGTGTTGCTATAACAGAGAGAACCGCCTGAAAAAGGGTAAAATGTTTTATGTGTTGTCCCTTTAAAACCTCCCCCACTCTCTTTGGGAATTATTACAAAACCTGCATTCCTGCCCAAGGCCAGTGATCAGAGAGGCAGGGGAGTGTCCTTTGTTTTTTGTACCACAGGAGATGGCTCAATGGCAGAGGTCAGGCAGAGGTCATAAGACTGTCTTCCCCAAAGCTGGGGTCAATAAGGACCATCAACTATAGTTAAACAGCAATAGCCCCAAGCTGAAAACTCCCTTTAAAAGCTCTGCATTTCTGTGTATGGACAGGACTGTGGTACTTTAAGACACCAGTCTGCCACACTCTTCATTTGCTAGCAAACTGATAAACCCCCTTTTCCTTCTCCTCAAACCACTTGTCCTTGTTCTTCTGATGCAGCCCCAGGGACAAGTGCCAGACCTTCGGTGACACTGCTATTTTTTTAAAGCTCCTCAGGAGATTCACAGATGTAGCCAGTGTAGAGAACCACCAGGAAGTAATAAGTGCTGCTGTAGTGACTGACAGTCACAGTGATGATGTGTTGCTGGAGGGATTTTTTAATTTTAATTTTATTTTTTTAGAAATAAAGATCATAATGTGAAACTTGGACTTGGAAAGGAGTGGGGAGGAGGTTCAGTATTTAGTATTGGTCTCCTTGTGGCTTGCTCTATTGTCAAAAGGTTCTGAAGTCAGTAGAAATGTCAAATGAAACTTTTGTCCACCAGGAACAGCTGCTGACTTCAGCCGGTCAGAGCTGACCAGTGAGTGATCGCAGTGATGGGCTAGACCCCAGTCAAGAATAACCCATCCTTAGTCCTCAGACAGAATGCCAGCTTCTAGTGGTTCATTTCCTTCTGTTGCTGTGAGCTTGAGGCTTGACATCATCAGATTTCGATCTACATAAATGTTTGTTAAATGAGAGAAACAAAGGAATTTTTGCTTACAGAATGATCATCCCTGGCCGGGCCTGGTGGTTCACACCTGTAATCCTAGCACTCTGGGAGGCCAAGGCGGGAGGATTGCTTGAGCTCAGGAGTTCAAGACCAGCCTGAGCAAGAGCGAGACCCCATCTCTACTAAAAATAGAAAGAAATTAGCCAAACAACTAAAAATAGAAAAAATTAAGCTGGGCACGGTGGCTCATGCCTGTAGTCCCAGCTACTTGGGAGGCTGAGGCAGGAGGATTGCTTGAGCCCAGGAGTTTGAGGTTGCTGTGAGGTAGGCTGATGCCACAGCAAGAGAGTGAGACTCTGTCTCAAAAACAAAACAATGATCATCTCTGTGGCCAAGCCTTGAAATTCATCATGGCCCTCATGGAACACTGTCAAGGTCAGTGCTTCTGGAATGGTCTTCCTAGAAGAGCCCTTGAATAACTGAATGTAGCTGTGGATTCTCCCCACCCCTTCCAATTTTTTTTAAACAACTTTATTAAGATATAATCCACATACCATACAATTCACCCATGCAGGTGTGTAATTCAATGGTGTTTAGTTTGTGGGGTTGTGCAGTCATCACCACAGTCAATGCTAGAAGAGCTTCATCACCTCAAAATAAAACCTGGAACAACCCCTACCCTTCACCTTCCACCCCAAGCCCTAAGCAACCACTTATCTACCCAAGAGATCTGCCTATTCTGGACTTTCATATAAATGGAATTCTATAATATGTGGTCTTTTTTTTTTTTTTACTTCTTTGACTTCTTTCACTTAGCATGGTGTTTCAAAGCTAATCTAATAGTAGTTGATTCCTATCTGTGGCTGAATAAACCTTCATTGTGTGGATACACCACATTTTCTTTACCCATTCATCAATTGGTGGATATTTGGTTTTTTTCCACCTACTGACTATTATAAAAAATGCTGCTATAAACATATGTGTACAAGTTTTTGCGTGGTCATACATTTTAATGTTACTTGGGTATATACCTAAAAGTAGAACTGTTGGGTCAGATGGTAATTCTACGTTTAATTATTTGAGGAGCTGACAGATGGTTTTGCAAAGTGACCCACCATTTTACATTTCTACCAGCTGTGTGTGAGGGTTCCAATTTCTCTACATCCTTGCCAACAAACATTATTTTCTACTTTTTAAAACAATTATAGCCATCCTAGTAGGAGTAAAGTAGTATCTCACTATGGTTTTGATTTGCATTTCCTGGATGACTAATAATGTCAGCACCTTTCCTGTGCTTGATAGCCATTTGCATCTCTTCCTTGGAGAAATGTCTATTCAAATCCTTTGCTCATTTTTAATTAGATTATCTGTCCTTTGATGATTGTGTTGTAATAATTGTTTATATAGTCAGAATCAGAGTTCCTTATCAGATATACAATTTGCACATATTTTCTCCAATTCTGTGGTTTCACTTTCTTGATGGTATCCTTCAAAGCACAAATGTTTTTAATTTTTAAGAAATCCAATTTATAAATTTGATGAAGAGTAGTGCTTTTAGTGTCATAGCTCAGAATCTGTTACCAAATCCAGGGTAATAAGTGTCATATCTAAGAATAGTTCATATCTAAGTTTGCTTTGCCAAAATCATTTCTTCTGAGAGTTTTCTTGTTTCACTTTCTTACATTTAGGTTTTTGATCCATTTATTTTTAATTTTTAAATTTTTTTTGAAGTAGTATATTACCTATGAATACAGATATATACTTGGCAAAGGCTCCCTTCTACCTGCCCCAAACACTTCCACCACCACTATATAAAGTGCCCATCACAATTAGTTTCCATTTGCTGCTTCATTCTAGAATTGTCTTCCACAGCAGGTATTGCATCATTTCAAAGGAGAGGAATAAGAGAGTTCCAGCCTGGCTGGGTCAGGTACACAGTCCTGAGTTGGGTGTTGGCTTATTTGACTCATCCAGTAAGGGTTGTAATGTTTTTCTTGGGAAACTTGTGGAAGGTCTTTAATCCATTTTGAGTAAATTTTTGTTTATGCCATGAGGTAAGTGTCCAACTTCGTTCTTTTGCATGTGGCTGTCCAGTTGTCCCAGCACCATTTGTTGAAAACACTATTAATTTCTCATCAAATGGTCTCAGAACCCTTGTTGAAAATCAGTTGATCAGGCCGGGCGCAGTGGCTCAAGCCTGTAATCCTAGCTCTCTGGGAGGCCGTATCGTTTGAGCTCAGGAGTTCGAGACCAGCCTGAGCAAGAGCGAGACCCCATCTCTACTATAAATAGAAAGAAATTAATTGGCCAACTAATATATATAGAAAAAATTCGCCGGGCATGGTGGCACATGCCTGTAGTCCCAGCTACTTGGGAGGCTGAGGCAGCAGGATTGCTTGAGCCCAGGAGTTTGAGGTTGCTGTGAGCTAGGCTGATGCCACGGCACTCACTCTAGCCTGGGCAATAAAGTGAGACTCTGTCTCAAAAAAAAAAAAAAAAAAAAAAAGAAAATCAGTTGATCATAGATGTATAGGTTTATTTCTAGACTCTCAATTCTATTCCATTGGTCTATAGCTCTATCCTTTTTCAAGCACCACACTGTCCTGATTACCATCACTTTGTAGTAAATGATGAAGTCAAGAAGTGTGAGTCCTCCAATTTTGGTCTTCACTTTTAAGATGGTTTTGGTTATTCTCAGTGCTTTGAAATTCCATAAGAAATTTAGTATCACCTGTCAATTTCTACAAAGAAGTCAGCTGGGATTGTGATAAGGATTGCATTAAATTAAATTTAAATTTAATTAAATTTGTAGGTAGATTTGGGGGGTAGTGCCATCTTAACAATGTTAAGTCTTCTGATCTATGAACATGGGATTTTTTTCCATTTATTTAGATCTTCTTTAATTTCTTTCAACAATGATTTGCAGTTCTCAGAGTTTTTCTTCTTTTGTCAAATTTTTTTTTTTTTTTTTTTTTTTGAGACAGAGTCTCACTTTATTGCCCAGGCTAGAGTGAGTGCCGTGGCATCAGCCTAGCTCACAGCAACCTCAAACTCCTGGGCTCAAGCAATCCTGCTGCCTCAGCCTCCCAAGTAGCTGGGACTACAGGCATGCGCCACCATGCCCGGCTAATTTTTTTCTATATATATTAGTTGGCCAATTAATTTCTTTCTATTTATAGTCGAGATGGGGTCTCGCTCTTGCTCAGGCTGGTCTCGAACTCCTGAGCTCAAACGATCCGCCCACCTCGGCCTCCCAGAGAGCTAGGATTACAGGCGTGAGCCACCGCACCGGGCCTCTTTTGTCAAATTTATTCT
>VSMD01046958.1:0-64319 GCA_008750895.1 Mirza zaza | reverse complement strand
TACTTAAATACATATTTGCTATGAAACAGAATGTATAAGGGTTTCTCGAGATAAATTTAATATGCTTAATTTTTCCTTTAGAATAATGTGGTATGATACAGACGTGTGGCCCTGAGGCAGGGCCGGGAGATACCAATTGCAGCCCTTAAGATGCTGCTAACAAGCTAAGTGACCTTTAGACTTATTTACATCATAGCTTTCTTAAACACAAAGTGAAGGAGGAGGATCATATGACCTTTATAATTCCTTTTGCCTCCTTAGAGTTTTGAGTTTTTCTAGGTTAGAGGAATACACTTTTTACATTTAACAATGGATGCCTAGTTTTGTGTTTGTTGTACTTTAATGAATCTGCCAAATAAAAGATCTTCTACCATTTTGATACATTGTGTGGCATCAGTTACCGAACAAATTTCAACAATTTAAGCCTCTAACAATCATGACCTGGGGTCCAAAAGGAACTGGGGTCCAAAAGGAACTGGGGTCCAAAAGGAACTGAGGTCTGGACACTTCTCTGTGTCCATTCTGTTGTGCCTACCTTGACGTGCATGTTTTGACACTAGGGTCATTTGGACAGTGCTTTTTGATGAAGGGCATATTTTGAAACTCACCCTAATTTCATGATAAAAAATAATATACCGTCAACCATTTCATTTAAAAATATGACTAATTTCTGTGTGTGACATATAGCCTCCTTTGATCTCTGATTTTCACTTACAACCTGAGCTCTGATCTTTCCCTGAGCCATACTCTGTCCTTCAGGATCAAAATGCCTTATGGCTAAAGAAGTTGCTGACAAAGAGTGGCCACTGAATCAGTGATTTTTAAAGGCCTGAATGGGTGATCATTAGAATCGTACACTTTATACTGACTCCCCTGTACCTACTCTTGAGGGCAAGACTTTTTTTTTTTTCCTATTTTTAAATTGTGGTGATCTTAGGGCTCAAAACAAACCTACACCCACAGTGAATGCATTAATAAAGTCATTATTGTAGTTAATAGTGTAGTTGTTAAAGTGAATAACAAAGGCTGTTCCATCTAACATAAAGGACACCTGTTAAACACATACTGTATATTATCATATGACGTATGCAAGCATTGTAGGAACAGTTAGGAACATATGTATAATGCAAAGAGTAAAAATAATTGAGGACTTAGGCAGAAAGGAAGCGTGCATAAGGAAATAAAACAGACAGCCTCTAAGGTGGCCCCAACGGCCCTACCTCTTGGAATCTGTGCTGTGGAGCAGTTTCCTCCTCTTGCATATCAGCTGGACTTAGTGATCTGCTTCTAATGAAAAAAAGACTCCCAAAGTATTGGGATGTCACTCTAAGATCAGACTACAAAAAGACAGTGATTTGCATCCCTCTCACTCCCTTTTTATTTATGTATTTATTTTATTATTTTTTTTTCCAAGAGACAAGGTCTTGCTCTGTCTTCCAGGCTAGAGTACAGTCGTATGATCACAGCTCACCGCAACCTCAAACTCCTGGGCTCAAGTGATCCTCCTGTCTCAGCTTCCTGAGTAGCTGGGACTACACATGTGTGCCACCATGCCCGGCTAATTTTTTATTTTATTTTTTGTAGAAACGAGGTCTTGCTATGTTGCCCAGGCTGGTCTCAAACTCCTGGCCTCAAGCAACCCTCCCATCCGGGCCTCTCAAAGTGCTGGGATTACAGGCATGGGCCACCATGCCAGGCCTCCACTCAGTCTCTATAGCTTTTCACTTGCTTGCTCAGTCTGCCATGTTGTGAGTCATCCTCAGAAAAGACCCATTTGGCAAGGAACTGGGGGAGACCTCTGACCAACAGCCAGAAACTCAGGACCCCAGCCCAACAACTCATGAAACACTGAATCCTATCAGCAACCATGAGAACGAGCTTGGAAATGATCTTCCCTTTGTCAAGCCTTGAGATGACAGCACAGACCAGAGTGAAATTTGATGGCAACCTTGTGAGAGTCTTTGAGGCAGAGGTACCCAGCAAAGCTGCACCCACAGAAACCGTGACATAATAAATGTCTGTTGCTTTTAAGCCCCCATGTTTTGAGTACTTTGCTATGCAGCAATAGATAACTAATACAGTCAAAAATAAAATTAACACATCAGAACATATACTGGTATTGTCTGGTTGATACACAATTGCTAGAAGCAAGTCAAGATCTTATCTTTAAGTTTGGCTCTCTAGACAGACACCACCGTTCACAAGAGACAGTGTGTCTGGAGATAGGTACAACTGCACTGTTTAGGAAAATAGCTTTTTTTTCATAGCTTTTTTCATCATAGCTTTTTTTTCCTTTTGGAGCTGGAAGGAATGTTTCCCATTAGTCCTTTTAAAGTAATCCCTGGTGATGGACTAGTGATGTCTTTAATACCATCACAATCTCAATATATGTTAATAACATCTCTCAATAATGAGTCAATGGCAGAAGGCGGAAGCTTTATTTGTGCTTTTACAAGAGGCTACAAAAATGGTAAAAATATATAATTTAGAATATGCAAATCATATAGATAAATGGAAGAATTCTAGCCCTATTCTTTTAATAAGAATTGGTGAGCAAAAACTTTAAGATTGTAATCAAATGCAAGAACCAAAAGTAAAGATATTTTGTGTTGCAATTTGAAAAGAGGTCCATAAATTTTTAAAAAATCAGGGCAGGGATAGAATGAAGATCCTTTTATTAAAATTAAGTACAATATCCGATGCTTGCCTTGCACCACCGATCTAGATGAGGTTCCACACTGGGGGGGCCAGTTTTAGAAAGTGGGGGAAAGGTGAGTCGTGCCCCTCTGCGGCGGTTGCTCAGCCAACACCAACAACCAGTAATGACCTGTTGTTGAACCACAGTGGGCCCACAGATGCCTGCCAAAGCTTTAGAGCTTCTGTAGTTTCAGTTGTCATGAATTCTCTTCCTTGCAACTGCTCATTTTACCCTCAACTGGGAAATGACTATACAAGGTGTTCAGAAATGAATAGCTTCAGTTTTCCTTCACCTCCTGAAGCATAAAGACCCTGAGGAGGACAGTTTTTACTTTCTTTAAACCCAAATAGCCTTGAAACAGGAACCCTTATTTCACGTGCTATTAATGACTAGGTAATGATTTTTCACTTGAAAATAGCTTTATGAACTCTCCTTTCTTTTCCTTCTAATTCCCTTTAATTTTCTGAAAATATTATTATTATTTTTTTCTGTCACACCTGTCTCCTTGACACAGTTGATCTCCTGGCGTACTTCTCAAACAAACTTTCTGTTTCTATAACCTATTAGCAGTGCGAAACCTCATTTTCTGCTCTGCCTTTTTCCTGACGTGACCAAAGGGAACAGGAAATTGTGGGGATTTACGGAGAGAGAGATTTGTCAGCCTTTTCTTATTTACTTGGACTGTGAGATATAAATTGAATTTTGGGCTCTCTCTTCAAGAAAAAGTTATTTGTTATCAAACAAGATCACGTTAGTGGATCGGACATGGATAAGGCGTTACCATTATGACCTTGTTAGGTGGATTAGAGTGCTCTGAGTTCTAGAATAATGGCTTGTTTTTGTGTGTGTGCACTGGCTTTCATTTCTGAGTATCTCATTTGAACACCCTTGGTCTGCTGGATAGCGAATGTCTTGTCACATAAAACTGAACAGCCTGAGGACAGCTGAACCACTGAGCACAGCCATTTTGACAGACATGCAGATTCGCACATGGTCGCCTCAGCTATTGTGATCGCTACCGATTGAAAGTTTAGTCCACAAGACACGACTAATAATGTCATGGCTACCACGGTGCATGTTGAACTCACTTGACCTCACTCACTGGTAATTGTGGCATTATGGTGTTTGAGAAATAATCAAAACTTAAAAGAAAAGTGAAAAGATAATAGTTAAAATTTGAATTTGGCATATGTTAATATAAGTTGTTCATGCAAACTCCTTCGTTGACTTGTTTGGTATTCAGGTAATGACTCCAGCCAGATAATGGAAACATTGAACTGTCTGATATTACTCAAACATGTTGAAGAGCATCCACACATATGGAAAAAAGGATTGTTCGAAATAATTAAAATTCAGCTGCAATTATAGAATGAACACATTGCTGCCTATATCTCAGCACTCTTATGCTGCTTTTTTTTTATGGTACTTATTTATTTAGTGACTAATCTGGGATGCTCAGTAATTTGCAGTGGGGCTTCTCATCATTAGTGTGAATTAACAAAACAGTTCTGTTGTCCTTAGCAATTAGTTTGACTAGGAAATGAAGAAGAGACAACACGTTTTGAGGGCTGTTCGATACCTTTATCTTCCTTTAATGTCTGTTAGCTAAATATGGAATTTTAATTTCCTCCCTAATTATCGAGGAGTCTTTTGCTAAATGGGCATATCCCTGAGGTCCAATTGCCTACTTTCCCTCTCTGTATGTTCACCCCGTTTTGGGGGAAATGTATTATTTATGAAATTGCACAGTAGTTCACAAACATTTCTGTGGGGGAAAAGGGAAAAAATAACCAACGTGAAACAGGATGTTGAGGCTTGTGCTGGGAACACTCACGGAGGTTATCGCACGTGGCCCTCCTGTTCGCTCCTCAGGAGTGGACGTGAGCGGGTGCGTTTTGCAGGAAGAAAACAGGCTTGTTGATGTTTCATCCTCAGCATCCCAAATCTAAGTGGGTCAAGTGAGAGTCAACCTTAGTCTGGTTCTCAACCCCACGGTATGGTTTGGTCTGGTTTGGTTTGGTTCTAGAGCCCATAGTCATTGTGAAAAGGCAATACGTTATTTTATTTATCCTGAATTGTTTCACTCTGGTCATCTCATCTGCATTTCTTCCCAATCATTGCTTGTTGTATGATGCCAAATAATTTTCCTATGTTTACTTTGGCATGGGAGATGTGGAATATTCAAACTCACTTGCCTTTTTATTTCCTATAGACTTTGCATAGTCTACAGAAACTCAAACTCTTTCTTTTTATGTCAATATTAGTGAACATTTTCAGGACAAATAGAACACTTGAAATTTAAGTTAAAACTTGCAAGAATCTGTGTCTACACTTAAACCAGTCTAATAATGTAGGTGATGACTCATGGTTTTGGTTGAATATCTACATTGCCAACAAAATAATAAAGATAACAGTAACAATGGCAACTACAATTTAGTCATTATGAAATACATTCTAGGCTTTCATCCACACAAAAGCCTTGCTGGGTCGGTTATGATTATCCAAGTTTTTCAAATGAGGAAAATACAATGTGGCATGGTTGAGAAATTTACCCAAGGTCTTACAGCTAGTAAGTGGCAGTGTTAAACTAGTATTTTAAAACTTGCCCATCACTGGTCAACATTTTTCTATTGTCTTGGTATTAGTTACATGCACAGGTTGAGTATCCCTTAATCCAAAATGTTTGGGACTAGAAGTGTTTTGGATTTTAGATTTCAGAATATTTGCATATGCATGAGATATTCCCCAGAGATAGGATCCAAGTTTAAACACAAAATTTATTCACATAGACTAAAAGTAATTTTATACAATATTTTAACTAATTTTATGCATGACACAAAGTTTGTGTGTACCAACCCATCAGAAAGCACAGGTGTTCCTATCTCAGCCACTCCTGGTGACATTCTGTGGTTGTTCAGCATTGCCATCATTCCTAACTCTGAATTTATACTAAACTACTGATAAGTAATCACTCTCTTATACTTATTCACACAAAAGTCCTTAACAGTAAAAAATATGACACACCATTAATATAGTGAAAAAGTAATGTGTTCAGGGTAACTAAACACAGTAGCACCACAGGAATACCTGCATCAGCTGATAGACAACAGCAACAGCTGACAGTGGCAACTTCAGTCTCCAGCTAAGAACCATGTTTTGATAACAAGGTTCCTGTACACCATACATTACCCCTCTTGAGGATACTGCATAAACTGTGTGTTGTGCACCTGAGTTTTGACTACAACCTGCCACATGAGTTCAGGTATGGAATTTTCCACTTGTGGAATGATGTCAGTGCCCAAAAAGTCTGGGATTTTGGATTTTTAGATCAGGGATGCCTAACCTATAGTATCCTCTCCTAATATTGGCCTTGGGTGTTGCAATTGTTGTGTTACAATTGATTGTTTGGCCTATTAAGAGTCATAATGGTACGGCTAATATGATTTTTAAGTCAGTAGCTATTCTTTGTACAAAGAGATTTGTGAAGATCCACGATCTTTTATCAGACATCTCACCAAGAAGTTAAGGAAGGAAGATCTAAATCTTGCTACTCACACAAACACACAGAGACAAACCCTTATGCTTTATAATCTTTCCCCTGTGGTTCCCACTGCGCACCTGGAGTGGAACTTCTCTGGACTCCCACACAAGTATTGTTCAGAAAGTGCTTTTCAGGTAAGGCTGTATCGTCCAGAAATCCCACAGACTAGCAAGTTGTAGGTGCCACTCACATGGATAACCAGCTCTGAGGGGAATGGTGTGAATTTAGATTAAAACAAACGAAAATACCATCTGTTCTGTGATTAGACTATTAATCTCACTATAATCAATAATAGTCATTCATGGTGATCCATCAATAGCTTTGGAAGGGTGACCCTGATCAAATACAAGTATTAGTGATGACAAGCCCCTAAACTGCCAAAACTACCCCAAATTGTTAGTTATCATTAAAAAATCTTGAGAAGAGAACATTAGAGAAAAGCTTATTTAACATGGCTAAAAATAATGCTTTTCGTACAGAAGGTACTCTTGTCCTGTGGTCTTCAAAAACTTTAGTTGCACATTTCAATCTATACATATATGTATACATTTTATCCATGCTTTATTAAACATATGCAAAAATGGAAAGTAAAAATTATAAAGTAAAATATATTCTTCCAGTATTCTTAATGATTTCTTTTGTGATACCTCTGTCCTCCTGAATTTTCACATTCCAACATAGAGACCATTGGTTAATCCAAACTTTTGCCTTCATGAATTAGTCCATATAGCTTAAATATAAAGGGTATAATTTGCTTTTGTTAATTCTAATCTTACCATCTTAGGTAAACTGTGGTTTTTCCTTAGGAAAGTTACTAATAAGAGATAAACCTCTTATTTTACAAATTCCTCAAACTGTGATATCAACTTGATTGGAGCAAAAACTTTCCCAACAATGCAATGCATTCCTCACATACCTTCTGTGGAATGTCTATCAGGCCCTTCTCAAGAGAGATGATCCGGTCAGAGGGCAGAAAAAAGAAAGTCATTTGAATGGGTTTTCTTAGCCAATTCATATTTGCCACCTCTAGATCATATCCTTTTATTTTCTGCTGCAAGAATGAAAGGGGAGAGAGTAAACGTAGGAAGAAAGGAAACTGCGAAAAAGAAGGAGGAAAAGAACAGAGAAAAAGGAAAGGAGAGAAGAATGGAAACCACAAGAGGATGTTTCTGGAGGGTGTTATCTCCTCTGGGGTAAGGTGAAGTGGAAGCCAACCAGACTATGAAAAGAACAGATATGTACCTTCGATCTTTTTTTCCTTCTTCTCAGAAGGAGGGCCTATGAGGATGCTGTTTTGATGCACCCTAGCTACAAAATCAGAAAGTGTGGGTTTTGTTTTTGTTTAGGTTTGGCTTGATTTTCGCAAAGGAAAAATAATCTGTGGATTCCACTGGGCATGGGTGATTGTCAAGCCAAGTGTGACATCCCATAAATTATCTGGGCCTGAAGACCATTGGCATCTCTGACACAAGAGTAATATACACAATTCAAGAAGGATTTACTCTTTTTTTATCCCAGTTTCAGAGAAACAAAATAACCAAGAGCCAGGAAATTGTAACAATAAACTTCATTATACTTTTAAAATCAATGCTATTCGCATTTTCATTAAAGGAGAGTAAACCTCATGAAAATAATCCTTATATTAACATTATTCATCATCATCACCACTCTCATCACAAATTAAAAATGATGTCAATTTAAAAGATATTCATATATATGGACAACTCTCATTATTAGACCTGTTTTTAAGAACTCATACTACGTATAAATGTATATTTCAGCTTTATGGAGGTATGACAAATAAAAATTATATACATTTAAGGCATAGAACATGATGTGTTGATGTATGTGTACATTGTAAAATGATTACACAATCAAGCCAATGAACCTATTGATCGCCTTACATAGTTATCCTTTTCTGTGTGTGGTGAGAACACTTAAGATCTACTCTCGTAGCAAATTTTAAGTATACAGTACATTATGGGGGGGAGAAGAAAATAAATTTTTCATCTGAGGAATGTGAGCCCCTTTAAAATGATCAGGTCCAGAGAGGCATTGAAATGTGATAGCAGTCACTCCTCAATCCCCCTTGAGCTAAATAATTACCTCTTGACACTTGCCCCATGGGCTGCAGACTGAGGCCAAGATTGCCATAAAATGCCATACACCCTATGGTCCAATGATGAACAGTCAGTAACAGATGTGATTTCTGTAAGCCAACCAGAATTCCTGATGAGCAACTTTTGTAACCACCCCCTTTCCTGATTCGTCCTTTTTTCTTTAAGAACTTGAGCTTGTCTTTTGTTTTCCCAGCACTCGCCAAGGCTACTTGGACATGTGACCTGAGCTGCAGTCCTCCACGTTGGCCCAAATAAACTCTCTGTGTTAATTTTGGCTCAGCTATTTCTTTTAGGCTGAAAATTATTATTAACTATAGTGATCATGCTGTACTAGAACTTCTTCATCTTATAACTCAAAATTTGTTCCTTTTGTCTTAGTCATTTCTTTAGTGGTTGAAAAGAAATCATCAAAAGTTAAGTTTTTTTTTTTTCTATTTTTAAAAACGTAGTGTTTTTAGTACTGCATACATATAGTATTTATCAAATAGTATATTTCATTAATTTTATATATGTGATTTCTAGGATATGAAAATAATCTTTTATTAGCTGCTTTTAAATGTCTGCTTTCTTGATACTAATTGAGACCTAAAGGAGAAAATAACTCCCCCCAAATCTAGAATATTCTAGAATAGTCTTAAAACAGATGTCCATAGCCTTTGAAATCGTTATTTACAGGACAAATTGCACTGAGAGAAGCACCAGCCATTGATGTATTAAATAACATAAGAGGCTTCCACAACGGTTGTGTTTTATAATTCCCCCTTGAAGCCTGTCTAATTCCTAGTGTGAATATAACTTTTGGCTCTTTATTAGCTAATTTGAATCTACTTTGTGGTTTATATGAAATAAATTCTCCTAGGAGTTTATAATCCAGAAAGTGTTCTTGGTACTTTGAAACTCTTTGGGGAGATGTATGGTTGTTTCATCCAGGATTATATTTCTTAAGAGAGAATGTTACCAAGTTAACTGTCCCTCGAGTGCTGGGAGAAACAGCAAAGCTCACTTTGTGAAATAACAGAAAACATAGAATATTTACATGATTTTATTGCAATTCTAGATCTTCCTAAAATAATTTTTGAAACAATCTTGAAAAAAATCATTTAACTTCCTTTCCCTTATTCATGAAATGGGGTCCAATATTACTTAATTTACAGTACAAGAATTTTGTGAGATCCAGAAACACTGATAATACGAATTAGGATGGAGATTAAAAAAACCAAAAAACTAACTCATGTCTTAGACCTTAAAAAGTTAGAAATTGTTGAAAATTAAATTTTTTTCTTGATTTCTTCCTTTTCTTTTTTTTAACATGGGGACTTGTGGTTACAAAAGAATCATAAACTTTTAAAACTGGAAAGACCTTAGAAATAACCTATTTTACAAATGAAATTAAAACCAAAGTAAATAAAATGGTGTGCCCAAATCTGCACAGATAGTTGAACTGCACTCTATGGAAAGTTGTCTTCCTGCTGAATTCAGGCCTTTTTTTTAGCATTCAAATGAGATTGAAAACCTCAATCACGCACCATGCCTTCTCTGAGCAATTCCCACCATAATCTCATGATGGAGTTTGGCGTGGCGGAAGCTTCCGTGTTCTCCTGGGATCCTGCCTCCAGTACCTGGTTGGTCTGGGGAAATCGATGGTGATGACAGTCACGATGATGATCAAAATAGCCAACAACTGCTGGGTGCTCTCCATAAGCCCTACAGTCTTTGCAGCCCTCAGAGCGTATGAGCTTGCTTTCCACTCCCAACAGTATGCTCTGGGCTAGCTGCTGGTGTTACTGCCAAATTCCAAATGAATGGAGTGAAGACCACACAGCCTGCACCGGGCAGGGCTCCGAAGTCTGCGCACTGGGCAGCAGGCGCTGCATTGGGGCGACCGCCCTGCAATCGTGGGCCCATAGTGGGGCACAGGGCCCACTCCAGGCCAACAGGAGCTACCTCCTGGAATTCTTCAAACAGAACCTGGAGGAAAAGATGAAGTGTTTTCCTAATGCTCAAGGGGAGAGACGTTGACCACAGTTACTGTCAGGCCTGTTTCCTGCCAGGTTGAGGAGACTAGACGAGAGAATGACGCTAACGTGAGACTAGAGAGAGAGAACACCGTGGGATGAGTACCTGACTCCGAGGCTGCCTGCCTGCTGTCTCCTGTAGTTAATTCAAATTTTTCCCTTTCTTTTTCTTTTACTTTCTCTTTCTTATATGCAAACCAAAGGGGATTGCCTCCTTTAAACACAGATCACTGATAAGAGCTAATGGCTAACCCCCCACTGAGCTCTCACTCTGAGTCAGGCCTGGTGATAAATGCTTCTTATTTCACTGTGTCATTTAACCTTCATACTCTAATGCAGTACGTTCTAGTTTCAGTTCCCATTCAGAAGAAAGCTGAGGTGTAGGGAAGTTAAGTACCTTGCCCAACATAGCGGTTAATACCATGACTATCTGTTGTAGTCGAAACTAAAACATGGATGGATCTGTTTGACTCCAAAACTTGGTTCTTAGCTCTGAGCCACAATATCCCCACATAACCTAAGACTGATTGCACAGAAATCTATCATTAACAGTAAAAAAGCAAAAATCATCGCCAAGTGATTCAAAATACTGCCAGAGATAGTTTTTGTATCTCCTCTATGGAGCTGACAAGATGATAGTTTGCTATTGATAGTATAATAGCTAACATTTGTAATATCAATAGTGATCAAAATTATTTTTAGACATTTGTCATTCATTAATAATAATAATGATAACTATCTTTCTAAAGTGCAATGCATATTACAACAACTTTTTGTATAAATAACTATTTATTCTCCCCTAAATTGTGTAAGAATATTTTAGGGTTGAGAAAATAACTTAGAAAAAATTAAAACTTGAAATAGTTATTAAATAAATTGGATAAAGGTTTCATGGAAATAACAGTTCTGGAAATTAAACTGAGACTCCTGGTTCTGAATCATATAGTCTTTCTTCTAAGCCCCTGGTAAAAATGTAAAGTAAATACAAATTCGTTCTCATTCTAAAGGCCAAAGTAAACAGCAAAACATGTACTGAGTGAATGTAATGAACAGCCACACTTAAGCTCAAGCTTAAGTTATGTGAAAACTCTTTTCATTCTTTAGAAATAAATCCAATTTTTGAATGAATTATAGTGTTTGCATAATTGATCCAGTTCTCTTCTGTCTTCACATGTGCATTTATTATTAGTGTTCTACGTTGTCCCAGTGAACCCTAGTGATTCATGAAGTCCAATCCAAACCATGGAAATCATTCTCCAAGATATACTTCCAGAGCACATGTCAAACATTTGAATGAGCTTCAGTCTGCCCATACCATTAATCCTGTAGGCTGCTTTGTGAGCGTGGTCCATTGCATTATATTCAAGGGCGTTCCTCTTGTGTGTTCAACTGGATTGCAAACTCTTTAAAGCATGGACTTCAAAGGAGTATCATGAAGAAAAATATGTAATATTCTCTAGTGCTTGACCCTTGTAAATCGTCCTCTTGCTTTTATTCATTCAATGAGAATTCGCTGACCACCTCCTCTGTGCCAGGCATTAGGTTCTGGAGCTAAGGTAGTGAAGAAAAAGTAGATATGGGCCCCATCCCAACAGAGCTTACATTCTTAGGGAGAGAAGCAGCCAATAAACCTACAAATAAGCAAGTAAGTATACAATAGTGATAAGTGCTCCATGGGACAGTACGGGGTGCAGTGCCAGAGATCTGTTCTCTGGGAGGAACTGTAGAGGCTGAAGCTTGAATGGTGAGACAAGCCAGCCTCACGAAGGTCTAGGGCAGCAGAGCCCTTAGCATGAGGAGCAGGTAGGGCAAACGCCCCGTGGTAAAAATGCACTTGTTGCATAGAATCAGAAAGCAGGTCCAGAAGGCTGTAGAACAATGAGCTAGCTTGAAGAAGAGTGGGAGAGATGAGAACGGAGAGGTAGGAGAGATTTAGAGAGAAGGAACATGATCAGATTCATGGCCTAAAGCAGAGGTAGGCACGCTTTTTCTGTAAAGGGCCAGAGGGTGGACATTTTAGGCTTTGTGGCCTCTGTGGTCTCTGTGGTGACTACTCAGTTCTGCGGCTACAGTGCGAAAGCAGCCACAGGCAGCGTCTAAAGGAACAGGCATAGTGGTGTTCCCATACAACTGTATTTATTATAGGGATGAATTAGAAATGTTATTATTAAATCTCTCCTAAAAGATTACCCTGGCTGTTAGATACGATGACAAGACCATGATTATAAAGAATCAGAATCCCCTGTGCGGCTGAGGGCGGTATGCTCTCAACGTAGGGTCATAGTCAAAGAAATGCCAATCCCACACCAAAATGCACTTATAAACTAGTTGTAAATCTTTGCTGAGATGTCTCAAAAAAGTGGCAAGGAAGATTTCCGTTTCATCATAAGCAAGATTTCCTGAAAATACTTGTTTATTATTATTTTTCACATACAGTCACAGCTGTGACCTAAATATTTCTAAGAATGCTTTTTATTTATTTATTTTTAAATTGGTATAATAGCACATATTGGGGGGGGTAGATGTGGTATTTTGATACACATTTATAGCATGTAATGATCCAATCAAAGTAATTGGGATATCCATCACCTCAAACATTTATCTTTTCTTTGTGTTGGAAACATTGTAATTTTTCTCTTCCAGATGTTTTAAAATATACAATAAATAATTGTTAACTATAATTTCCCTACTGTACTATAAAATACTAGAATTTATTCCTTCTATCTACCTGTACTTTTGTACCTATTAACAAACACTCTTCATGACCCTTCCTGGTCTCTGGTTACCATTATTCTACTCCCCACCTTCATGAGACTGGGTAACGTATAAACAACAGACACTTATTGTTTGCAGTTCTGGTGGCTGGGAAGTCCAAGATCAAAGTGCCAGCAGGTTCAGTGTCTGCTGAAGCCTGTTCCTCAGAAATGGCAACTTCTTGGGGCATCCTCACGTGGTGGAAGAGGCAAGGAAGCTCCTTCAATCCTCTTTTATAAGGGAACTAATCCCATTCATGAGAATGGAGTCCCTCGTGACTGAGTCACATCCGAAGGCCTCACATTTTATTTTATTTTTTTTTAGAGAGGGTCTCAGTCTATTGCCCTGGCTGGAGTGCAGTGTCATCAGCCTAGCTCACAGCAACCTCAGACTCTTGGGCTCCAGCAATCCTCCTGCCTCAGACTTCCAAGTAGCTGGGACTACAGGCATGCGCCACCACATCTGCCTAATTTTTCTATTTTTTGTAGAGATGGGGTCTTGCTCTTGTTCAGACTGGTCTAGAACACCTGGTCTCAAGTGATCTTCCCTCTTTAGCCTCCTAAAGTACTAGGATTACAGGGCACTGAGCCCGGCCCCCACCTCTTAATACTAGGTATTAGGTTATAATATGATGGATTTCGGGGGGACTCCAACAATCAGATCATGGCACCTTGCTTTGGCCTTGTGTACATCTCCCCCACTCAAAGCTCTCATGGAGAAATAGTCTAGTCATCCTCCAGGTCTTATACAAATGGTTTCTTTAGCTACTTACCTAGACGCATATGAGAAATATTCTTTTCCCACATGCTCATATGTAAATCTGTAGGATTTACATATTCCCACAGATTTACATATGGGAATGTTTGTGTATCTGGCTGGCATGGGACCCTGCTTTGTCTCTGAACCCTGGATGTCTAGCACAGTGCCTGGCATACAGTGCTCATTCATTACACTCTGTTGAATGACAGAGTAAATATCTGCAGCATCTATTCATGTTAAAGATGGAAGCTTCCGTGTCTCCTCTTAAAATTATTCCTCTAATTATCTAGATACATTCTCCAGTTTGGAAGTTAAAAAAAAAAAGTAATAATATTCAGAACCCCTTGGAATTTTACTTGATCAATGCTCCTCTTTTGTGTCTTCTCCTATTACCTCATAACATGGAGTTGAATAACAGCCATGCCTGCGTAATTAATAAAATATGCAAATATTCTGTGTCATTATCTTTCAGCTTACAAATCAGAATGAATAATTGTTACATTTAATGTGTTTGGCTGTGTAACTTTCTTCAAATGTCTCTGTTCTCCGTGACCCTTACTGTGAAAATTAATTGTGTATCTATTCTGACTGCTCCACTCATTCATCAAACCTTTATTGCCAGGCATCCAGATATCAGAAGAATAGATCTTCTTTCCAAGAGAATGTGCAGTCCAATAGACTGCAATGGGAAATCATGCTGAAACTGGTTTTCTTTAGTAAGACTTTTGTCTACAGAGCAAAGGATTCCAACTCTAGATCATTGCCCTGGAATTTCTTTGTCGGAGCTCATCCCCAGATGGCTGGGACTCCTTGTCTGTAGGTTTCCTGATCTTTCTTTAGTTGCTGTGCAAAGCTTTGGCAGGATATCCCAGAGGGGAGCTGCTGCCTCCAGCTGCTTTTGCAGAGTACTCTATACACAGGGGAGGAGAACAAGCCTGAAATTTCCAACACTCAACAGCCCTGCCAGGGACGAGGTAAGGTTCTTGCTCCTCTACCCACTACTTTCTTTCTTCTTTTCTTTTTCCTCCAAGTGGATGGAATACTGACCTGATTGGCTCATATTCAGCACAAGGTTGGCTTCATTTACTTACTAAATACATGAGTTCTCATTGGTTTCCTACTTTATGGAGCTGGCTAGACAGAAAAGAAAGCAGATATCTATCTTTGCTCTCTTCTTTTCTTTACACGTGGATGTTGGCTGCATTCATTTCTGAAATCTGGTGGTCAGATTTCATTGTTGGGAGAAGAAATAGATTCTTGGGTCTAGTCTAAGTAAATTTTTCCAGTTTGTTTTGCTAAATAACTGAGATTTGGGATCTAGCCCAGCTGGATTTACCTTTCATACATATCCCTTAGGGATTCCATCAGAGAAGGGTAGCTGTGCCAAGACAAGATTCAGGTGTCCCTTAGCACTCTGGACAAAATAACATCTTACTGTGAAGCCACTCTCTATAGCCTTAAATGCTCCCCTACCAATGGGGCCAAGTATATAGAACTATACTTAGATATAGTTCTATATATCAGTGCAATTATAATTGTATAATATAATTGATGTAATTATAGAATCAAAATAACTAGGGTTATCACAATCCATTAATTTTTTTTTATCTCTCCAATTGTTTCATGGGACTCATAATTTATATGGGATTCTCCCTTCTTCCCCACCAGAATAGACTAACAAACATGACCTATTTGAACTGAGTCCCTGCTTGGAGACTGGGCCATGGTTTCAGAGGAGCCTCACATTTATAAGACAGAAACATCTAATTGAAAGCCTTTTAAGTCATTCAAAGAATGGGAATCAATTATTTCTCTTCTGGGAGAAACTGGTAAAAATTGGGCCTTTTTTTTATTACATATAACAAGAGCTCTTGAATAGAGCTATTGTTAGACTTTAGGGATAATTATCGAGGAAAATGCTAAGCTTCTTTCATTAAAAACTTGTAGAAATTATCTTGGGTAGACAGTTCTCTTTAAAATAAACAGCATAACTCTTATGAATTTTGTGTTTCTTTTCAATACCATAATAATATGCCATATTAATACTTTTATGATTTCCTTTGGTACCATATATATATACCATGAAAAATTATAGTTTAAAAAACCTGTTTTTTTCCCCCAAATATATACCAGTAATGAAAGTTTGTAATCTATGTTTTCCTTCCCTGATACAGTTAATGATGGTTTCATTACCTAAAGTACTCAATAAAGCAACAGTTTCATTATACTGATGACTTGATCAACAAAACTGCTAGCTTCACAAAATGTAAAGGTTTTTAAGTGAATGAAGAGAGAATGTGGATTCTAGATGTTTTAGCCTCTCCGTATCATTTAAGAAGAATCCTTACAGCCCCATGCATTTCTCCTGGAGAAACTGTGCGTGTGTGCGCATGCATGTGTGTGTGTGTGTGTGTGTGTGTGTGTATGTGTGTTTAGGGCTGGAAGATAGAGATGATTAACCTCTGGAGGCCACTCATACTCTATCGAACATAAGAGGTCAATATGATTTTACAATACAAATACATAAAATTGTCTTTATTTTTTTGAAGAAGAACATACCCAGTTTAGTTTTTTCTTTACCCTTTGAAGTGCTTCATTTCAGATTGTTAATCACATTTGGTGATTGCTCGGTGGCTTGGAAAATTTGCATCTGGCTGTTACAAATTGTATATTTTATTTCAAGTCTAAACCTAAAACAATATATAATTTCTTAATTATTATTCTGAAAGCTAGCATTTTCTAAAGATTTGCTGCTTTACATTGGTATGGATACCTAATATTATGATAAAAAGATTTCAATATGTTAGATAACAATATGAACAGCAGTAACAGAAACTTTTGCTTTCTAAACTCTGGTTGATTTTATGAAGTCCTTCTGTGTTCATAAATAAAACACTATTATACTTACCAAAGATTCACTTGAATTTTTCCATATTCTCTTTAGCAATAAATGAACCACTATTTACTGAGGATATATATCTTTTTTGTACTTAATGTGCTATTGCCCAAATATAATTTTTTAACTTTTAATATATTATAATAGTCAGTATGACTGCTCAAATGAATATGAGCAATTCATTTTACATGTATATACATATACATGTAAGAATTATTTGAAAACTTGGAAACCTTTTGTGTCAATCTGATGACTAGGCCTACGGACAGAGAAGTGATTTAAGATATTAACTTTCCTGACACAATGAAAATTCAAAAATGTACCCAAATCCAGTTGAAGTACTTAGAATGTTAGAAGGAAAAAAAGATCATTTGTTTTCTTACACTCGTACTCTGTCCAGTTCAAAATTGAAAGCAAAAATGATAAACTACTGAGAAATTCATATGTTGGGTCAAGAAGTCTAACCCCAAATTACATACTGCCTTTGTCCTGATGATCATACCCTGGCTACTGAACTATTTCCAGAAGCCAAATCATTCCTTAGTAGTAAATTAGGCACTTAGGAAGATACATGTTTAAAATTTCTGGAAGAATCCCATGCCCGCTATGTGTGGGTGTGTTTTACATGGCTCAAAGCAAACTCTTTCAGGTCCTGCTCAGCTCTGCTCCAGGTCCTCCTCAGACACCCTAGATATAACCTGAAGAGCTGTCATCATGCCAGGCCTCAGGGATATACCCAATATTGTGGTCTCTCCAAGTTTTAGTCCTACAATATTGAGCAACTCTTACTATTCTTAGGGTATAGTCTTAACGTTGAGCTTTGTGCCAGACATGGGAATAGGAACAAGGGTTTTACCATCTTGATGAGCCTTTCCAAGTCACGATCATAAATAAGTTCTGTAGCCAGGGCCTCTAAAAATAAAGAACAGGGCGACATACCTTCCAAAGAGGAAATATACTTTCTGTGCTGCAAAGCTTTTGCCAATAGACACTTGTAGATGACTACATGAAGCTGTTTATTTGGATTAAAATAAATATTCATCTAATCACTCAATTCCAGATGTTTGTTGTATATTTTTTTGTCATGTAAAACTCTCCAAAGTTTTAATAAGGAAAATAGTTTTTAGACAATACCCACCTTCTTCTACACTACTTTTCTCTATACAGTTGATCCTTGAACAACATGGTTTGAACTGCATGTGTCCACTGACACACTTATTTTATTCTGCCTTTGCCTCCCGGAGACAACAAAACCAACCCTTCTTCCTCCTCCTCCTCCTCCTCCTCCTCATCCTGCTCAAAGTGAAGACCATGGGGATGAAGACCTTTATCATGATCCACTTCTGCTTAATGAATAGTAAATATATTTTCTCTTATAATTTTCTTAGTAACATTTTCCTTTCTCCAGCTTACTTTATTGTAAGAATATGGTATGTCATATTATATACATAACATTTAAAAATGTGTTAATTGAATGCTGATGCTATTGGTAAGGCTTCCAGTCAACAGTAGGGTATAAGTAGGTAAGTTTTGGAGGAGACAAAAATTATACTTGGATTTTTGACTGCATAGGGGTTGGTATCTCTGGCCCCCACATTAATCAAGGGTCAACTGTATGCTAAAGTTTAGTCGATTTGGGGATACAGAAATATGGGGTGCTTTATAAAGATTTTGACTGTGGCATCATATTAAAATATGCATTGGCTTTCAAATATTATGTTTTACTTAGATTAAAAAATCAAAGTCTAATATCCTTATGGTTCCTGCTTTCCCTCTTGTTTCTATGTGCCCTCCCCTCACCTGGGACCTCCCCAGAGTAAATTTACTCTGCTCAACATTAAGAACTTTATTCTGTTTCAAGAATGCTTCTCTCTTTTTCCCTTCTTGCCTCCCCACCCCCTTTTCCCTTTTCCCTGTCTTCCTTTTCTGTTTCTTTGTTTTAACATTCACAGGAGTGGGAAGCAAATTCTCCTGGCTGTATATGGAATGCGAATTTCCGTATGTTGCACTTGGAAAATAAATAGAAGTTTTAAGTTGACAAAGGCCATTTTGAACATTCAAAATGTGTGAAAATAAAGACTAATCAATTCTATTCGGATGTGTGTGGGTGGAAAACATCACTTTAGTGTACAATGTAAGCCTATTTGCTCGGCTTTTTTTTTTTTGCACAACAGGGCGATGGTTTCAATAGCTCTTTTGCACCAATTAGTAACAGGCCACAGTAGTAAAATAAACCTTTTGTCTGCCTCGTCAGACTCTTCGTCCCATTTGTCCTCACTCAGACCCCGTTAGTATGGAGAAGGAAACACAGACAAAGCGGAGTGAGAACACAGAACAGTCCCTGGGACACAGGGGGCTGTCCCGGTACCCGGTCTGATCTCAGTGACTTCTGACTTCTCTGGATCCACGCTAGCGTTTTCTGGTGATAGTAAAGCAGTTCTTGTTATCATCACTGGTGCCTGTAGAGCCAAGAAGAAAGGGAGGATGTACTTTTCCTACCTCCCGAATACCTCGGTCTTGGCCTAAGGGAGGAGACCACGAAGAGCATGAGATCCACAAGCTCCTTCTCCCTCTCAGACGTGCGTCTTGACACAGCTCCATGGCACGGCCAGGGTGGTCCACTGCTTGAGTAAAGGTCATGAAGGGCGGGGAGAGAGCAATTTTTAATACATATTTCGTATACTTCAGACCACTAATGGGAGCTGCCCAAACAGATCAAAATGTGAATACCTACCCCTGGGGCTGTATTTTTGTTAGGAGTTTTCTGGTAACAACAGGGATCAAAAACTAAGACTGTTCTATTAGGTTAAGTGAAATACACCAAATACAGAAATACAAAACTGGAAAGTTCTCACCCATATGTGGGAGCTAAGTATTAAAAACAATCAATATCATGCAGACAGAGAGTAGAATGATGGTTGGGGGGGAGGACAAAGTGAGGATGGTTAATGGAAGCAAAAATATAGTTAGATAAGTAGATACAATGGACAATAGTTGGTAGTACAACAAAGTGACTATAATCAATGATAAGTTAGGGTATAATTTAAAATAACTAAAAGAGTGGAATTGGCATGTTCTTAACACAAAGAAATGATAAATATCTCAGATGATGGAGACCTCAGTTACTCTAATTTGATGAATTCACATTGTATGTCTGTATCAAAACATCACATATACCCAATAAAGATATACAACTATTATGTACCCATAATAACTAAAAACAAAAACTTAATCAAAAAACCAAACAAAACCTAAGTCTGTTGTTTTAAATATGCCTGACTGATCAAGAAAATGGGTAGTATTCTACATTAGTTTTGTATATTTTATTTAATAATTTTCTTTCCTTTTTGAATTCTTTTTAAAGCTTTACTGAAGTATAATTAACAAAATTATATATATTTTAGGTGTACAATGTGATGGTTTGATATATGTATACATTGTAAAATGATCACCACTGTACACTTTTATATATTTTTGATTGTGTATTTTAATTAGACAGAAAAATTAACCTTGCTTTCATATATGTCATCAAAAGAGTAAACAAAATCATTTAAGCAACACAGAAAAAATTAATTTAAAAGGAACAGAAATGACATTTATAAAACCAGTCTACCAATAACTTAATTTTTATAGAACATGCCTTTTCTTATGATACTGTTTTGAAAGTGTTCAAATGGTATCAAAGCTACCATATTTAAAAACTCCTAATGTGGAATATTCAAAAATGCTGATACTGATATCCTGATACTTCAGTAATACCCCAATACTTTAATATGTACTGCAAATTTTATGTGCCATTTTATAAAATTATTATATAATCTTTCTGGGACATTTTTGTCACTCTCCACTTTACATAAGAGAAAACTGACTCAGAGAGGTTGCGGTATTTGGTCTTCAGTACAGTGTTGACAAATAGTAGACCCAGGACTGGGGGAGCTCTTTCCATATCACTGAAACTCTTCTGTGTGTTTGAAATTTATCTATCATTTAGATAATTATTGCCTCTTTGATGTAGCAGAGCCACAGGGACCACAAAAAAAACAGTGACTCAGAGCAGTTTTTCTAAAGCTTTCTTCTTGCACTTGACCACAGATGTATCTGTATGTCTCTAAGCTCTCTCCACATCAAGACTGAAAGAGCCCAAGCAGGTCATGAAACTGAAAGGATTATAAAGTGCCGTATCAGAAAAGGAGCAAGAAATCCCAGGAGTATCTCCTAGCTGATGCATGCCAATAAAGAGGAGTCCATTGCTTTTCCCCTCTGCTGGTATCTGCAGCCTGTCACACTCGCAGGGTTTGTTAGACTCCAGGAGCTTGAGCTTGCCTCGGTCCTGCCACTTGCTTGGAAGCAAATCCAGAAAGAGAGAGAGAGAGAGACAGTTTAGGATGTATGCTCCTCTAAAGCAAGACACTCAAGATAAAAAGAAGTATGCCAGGCAGTTCATAACACAAAGTAAAACTTAAGCAACTGATGGTTCTTCAATTCAAATTTATACAATTGCTCTAGTAAAAATATAATTGACATATTGAATTGATCATGGAGTTTAAATTAAAACTCATGATTAGTGTTTTGTGCATTTTGCTTAGTTTGCCAAATATTACTGACGTTGAATTCTCAACTCTTTTATCCCAACTGCTACAAATTCTTGAATTAGAAAAATTCTTACATTTCCCTTTCTTCCTTCCTTCCCCCTTCCCTCCCTCCAACCCTTCCTCTTTTCTCTCTCTCTCTTTCTTTTTTTCTTTACATAGCCATACCAGAAATAATAAGAGGCAAAATGAAAGGAAACAAAAACAGTTACAAATCCAAATGTATAATTATCTTCAAGGGAAATTCCAAAGAGATGAGGCAAGAGAGAAGTTTCTCTCCATATTTGTGTACAGTATTCTAATTAAAACATATTAAAACTGACATTAAAATGTTACTTTTTTTCCTTTTTTTGAGACGGAGTCTCGCTCTGTTCCTCAGGCTAGAGTGCAGTGTTGTCATCGCAGCTCACTGCAACCTCAAGCTCCTGGGCTAAAGTGATCCTCCTGCCTCGGCCTCTGAGAGTACTAGGATTATAGATGTGAGCCACTGTGCCCTACCAAAACTAATATGAAGAAGAATAACACAGAAACAACAACGAGTGGTCTGAAGAAAATGGAAAGATGTGTCTTCTCAGGGGTCCCGAACCTATGGTGAGTTGTATAATTATTTCTTTATATACTACAATGTAATAATAATAGAAATAAAGTGCACAATAAATGTAATGTGCTTGAATCACCCCGAACCATTCCCTCCTACCCAGTCCATGGAAAAATTGTCTTCCATGAAAATGGTCCCTGGTGCCAAAAAGGTTGGAAACTGCTGCTCTACAAAAGCCACACTTAACTTGAGAGGTAAAAGAAAGAGCAGGACTCTTCTAGTCTAAGCTACGTGATCTATTAGATCTACTTCTTTCTATCTCAGTGATGTCTTTGAACCTTGTTTTCAACATGCATTAAAGAGGAGGGAAATATGTGTGAGAGCGCAGACAGTGAGGCACATCACTTAGTGCTGTTCTGTATTGTTGTTTGTCAATAGATGCCTGAACTCTCATATTGCAGTGACCAGAAAATCTTCAGAAAATAAATCACTGGCCCATGGTTATTAACATCTTCAAACCACTAGGTATAGCATTCTTGCCCCTTAACAATGCAACTACTGACACAAGTTGGGGGTTATTCTTGGCACCTTCTCCCAGGTAATTCCCCAAAGTCATGGGGTGGGAGGCGCTCTAAGGAAAATGCTCATCTTCACCCCATAACGCTTGGCCAGGAAGCGGCACCATCCGCCAACTCTCATACTCGCGCTCACTCTCATACCTGCACCTGCCCGGCCTGGGGTCGTGGAGTGGGCTCAGCCTCCTGCCGCAGCTGGGAGTGCCTGCTCCTTACTCCGTTGTCTGGCATTACATGAGACGTCCATGTCCCACAATGCAGACCCCAGGTAACAGAGGTTTCCCAGGGGCCACTCTACTCCGTTTGTTTGCCAGGTGTATTCCAAAAGGAAAAATCATTTCAGTGCAAATATATTTTTTGGTGGTGACGGTGGGGGGTATGTGTGTGTGTCTGTGTAGTTCAAGAAGAATGTAAGAAGTGAATGTTCGTATTTTTTTAAAGCAACTAAAATGAGAAAAAAATATTAAAACCTGGTTAGACTTATTAAATAGACCTACAAAGGAAATTCTAACAGGGCTGCTCAGGCCCGTTTGTGGAGGCCTGGAAATGCATGCATTTCACGACATCTCTGAACATGCCCTCTCCCCTCTGATTTTCCTTGACCTGGAAGCCACTGACTCAGGCCCCTACCGGTTACGTATGGTTACAGGAACGTTAATTACCGCTGTAATCTGCTCAGTATGCTGGAGAAAATAACAAGGGTAACTAAGCTGGTTTGAGAAATATAGACATTTAGAGAAGCAAATGCCACACTCAAAGGTATGGGGTTTTGTGGGCACATAATTGGGCAGGAATGTGGATGCTCCCATCTTACCCTTTGTACGGACATCTGAGACAGAGATGCACCCTGCCCTGCCAGAGTGCTAACGCTGATGCCCGAACGCGGAGGGGGTCTTAGCAAGCATCTTTTCTTGTCACAGATAAGGAATCTGAAACTTAGAAAGGTGTAGGTCATTTACCTTGTTTAATGTAGATTATAAAAGTTTAATAGTGGAGCAGAAAAGAAGTTCTGAATTTTCACCTTAAGGAAAAGTAACTTACAAATTTCAATAAGTTTTTATGCTTTCTGTTGACATTAAAATATATTCACCCTTTTTTCCTGTTTTGCCAGAATCTGTAACATGGATAAAATTCTATCTCTGTGTCGTACAGGTATTGAGAGCCGGTCCCCTGGGTACGCTCTCCACCTTAAGGGGATGGCTGATTCTATCCTTGTCATCCCGAACTTATCTTTCTTTAAGACATGATAAATTAGGGAACAACTCCCTCTACATGACAGCAGCACTTTTGGGAGGCTGAACATGTACCTCTGACTCAAGGCTGAGTTATTATAAGAAAAACAGAAAAGGAAGGAAAAAAGGTTTTAATTTCCCCCTGTTGAAGACAGTTTGTCAGCATGAGAGACAGACACACGGAACGTGTGCGGACTTGCACTTCTATTCAGGGATGAATAGGGCAAGTGTTTCATCCATGATGTCTTCTAAGCACTGCCTGGAATGCAAAATGACGTGGATTTTCTGGAATATGATTCCACTTGAAAGGCCAAGAAAAGGTGATAGGTTTTTAATGCACATTTGGGTGCCTTCAAGCTCTCCCTCTATATCCAGAATGGAGATGCTCCCGAAAAGCTATCTACAGAGAATAAAGCCATCTGGTTAAAATTCCATCATGATGGTTTTTTGTTTTTTGGGGGGTTTTTTTGGGCCTGCATTGTATAATTGATTGAAAATATCTTCAAAACAGAAACATGTGGGGGAAAAAGCATGCATAGACTACAGAGAAATAGAAAAAGAAGATTGTTGCCACTTTCCAGTTAAGGAATACACTGCTGTCATCCACAACACTTCTGGCTGCCAATGACGCCATTGCAAGAATCAGTCCGTCTGTCTTTCTGCCACCGCAGACATCCCCCTAAGTTGATCTAATCTTGTTTCTATTCTTAAAATCTTTTGCATTGCTTCTAGCTACTAGATAATGTCAATTCAGCATTACAGTCCTTCTGTCTCCCTTTCCTTCCTGATTTTCAAATCACCTTCCCCCCAACAATCTCAATGAAATTTTATATTTAAATTCTAGGAGAGCTTGACACAAATTTTATCATTTGCCTGGGCTGCTCTACCTTTGCTTTCACAGTTCTTTCCACCCTTCATTCAAGGTCTAGTTCAGCTCCTATATCTTCCAGCAGTAACACTGCTCTAATTTTCTTGTATGAAATTAGTATGCCCGACCAAGCAGTCAGCACCAGCCCCGTGGGCGTGTGACCATGTAGTCACACAGTGCTTAGAAGGGCCCACCCTGTGCTTGGCTCGCCACTCTGCTATTGCCATCTTTAAACCTGAACCCCACAAATGATACAGCCAGTCCTTCTCCAGTACTTCTAAAGTTAATAGTTTCATATCTCTGCTCCAACAGTTCTCATCCACGTTGTTGTTTTGACGTTATCTTTGTGCCTTCCACTTCCACTAGCAAGGGAGCTCTAGGAAGCCATAGATCTGATTTGTTGAATTTCTAGAAGCATCTGGAAGAGGAGTTTGCACAGAGTAAAGACGCTGAGGAGAAGCAAGAATACTTTTCAGAGCTCTTTAGGAAACAACTGAATAAAACCAATGTCTACTGAGAATAATAGTGCCGTAGTCTGAATGTTTGTGTCACTTCACAATTCTATGCTGAAATTTCATCCCCACTGTGATGGCATTAAGAGGTGATTAGGTCATGAGGGTGGAGCCCTCATAAATGGGATTAGTGCCCTTGTAAAAGAGGTCTGAGGGAGCTTATTTGCTCCTTTTACCATGTAAGGACACATATAAGGTGCCATCAGTGAGGAATGGGCCCTTATCACATACCAAATCTGCTGGCATTTTGCTCTTGGACTCCCCAGGCTCCAGAACCGTGAGCAATGAATTTATGTTGTTTATAAATGACCCAGTCCAAGGTATTTTGTTAGACTAGAATGGACTAAGACAAATAGTAAAAGAGCTAAGAAGTCTTGCACACTTAGTATTTACCAATCACTGTGGTTTATACTATACAAGCAAACCTAACCCAGTCTTCACAACATGAGGAATAGGAACTATATTATGACTTTGTTTTCCAGATGAGAAAACTAAGGATTAGAGAGGGAAGGGCTGTAAAGTCATACCCTAAGTGGCAGAACCAGGAGTCAATGTCATATCTGGCTCCCACAGAATCAATGATTCTATGTTCTTAAGTGACAGAGAATTATGAAATTCCCATGCACTGAAAAAAACCTAAGGATATTCTTACTGGAACCAAAGCCAAGGCAGTAACACTCTCCTCTCTTGCAATTCCAAGTCTATGTTTATAAAACGTGCCTACCACACACCTAGACTTTTGAGATGTCAAACTAGTTTCAAACAAGAAAATGCTTTTTTCAGTTTATGTGAACATTTCGCCAAATCTGCCAGCAGCGCCCTAAGCCATTCCTTTAACAAAAGCACCATCTTTGTCCTTTCAGGTTTTTTAGTCATAAAATTGTATATTATTTAGAGAAAAGATGTTTCAAAGGCAAGACAAAATCTAGGGAGAAAGAAATATCGGAATCGGACTCAGCTGAGCAAGCAGATCGTGTGGCACTCCAAGCGGTGCCAGCTGCCCATGCCTGGCTGTGGTCCTCAGACACAGTCGTGAGGAAGGCCAGGCTTTCCGTGCCCTCTGAGTGTTTGAACGTAAGTACATCACATTCACGGAGACTGACCAGCAAGGATTAGCGTAAAAGGACAATTTTACTGAGTTGAGTTCATCAGCAATTTTTTACTCATCCGTTTGTTTTTAAAGTATGTCTCATTTCTGTTTCAGGCCTTTGTTTACACTGCTTGATCCAAATATGTGCCACGCGTGAGATGTGTGCAACGCTTTGAATACGTTACTTTAAGAATTTGCATTAAACACATCAAGACTTTTCCAAACTCATCACACATATGCTGTAGCCCGGAATACGTGTTTTTGTCTTTCACACGGAGAGATTGTTCAATGAAAACCTCACTGGGGCTGTCTTTCATATTTTTAAGCTAATTATGTATTCTTAGGTCTTTTTATAATTGTTATCTGCCTCAGTGGTTTTGCATAAGAGATAATGCTTTTGCTCCCTCGTTTTAGAGGAAGCGTTATTAACATATTCTGAGCTTCCTGGAGCTTTGCGTTGTTTCCAACCTTGTTTTTTAATACTTAAATGAATTGCTTTTTCCCCTTTCCCAAGGAGCATAATATGAAGAAATAAAAGGTTTGATTTCCACTTGGAGCTGAAGGACTGATGACAACATCTGTCCACCTTTGCAGTGTTGTTCCACACTATCTAGATGCACACTTGCTCTCCATCCAGGAAAACCAACGTTCCCTTCGGAGGAGACATCTAAGTGACTCCAAAGACAAGCTGCTCTGATGCCTCATGTTCCCATTTGGTCCCTGCTGGGTAAGTTTTTAATCCTAATTTTGGAGAATTAAAACCAGGCATATAATGATCGAGAATGGGTAATACTTACCAAGATGCTATTCTTACATCACATAAAATGTCATTTTTTTCCATTGCGCTGGGGAATTTATAAGAAGGGTCAAATCTCTTTCCTTCCAAAATCTTGTGTTCAGTAATTTATAGTTTTGATGGCTAACCAACCACTCTGGAAGGACAGAATTATTTACTACAATAATGGGATTTATGTGGACTTCCACTTGAGGTAGTACACAGGTTATGTGGGACCCAGTAAAAACTGACATATAAACCACAGTTATCATTGTTGGATGTATTTTTATCAATGCCAAACCAGTGGTATTCCAAGTG
This sequence comes from Mirza zaza, assembly GCA_008750895.1. Lineage (NCBI taxonomy): Eukaryota > Metazoa > Chordata > Mammalia > Primates > Cheirogaleidae > Mirza > Mirza zaza. The sequence continues at coordinate 37,039 of VSMD01046958.1, read as the reverse complement.
ACATCTACATTTTAAGGTGACAATAAGAAGTTCAGAGACGTATTTCCCAACCAGATCATTCGCCTGGCACCTTGCCAATGCACCATTTGAAGGAAATCTGTTGGGGTAAATGAGAATAAGACCTTGGCTTCTGTAGACCAGAATTGAAAAAATTAAAAATAAACAACAAGACCATAAGTAGGTTTTAAGAACTATATAGGGAAAGAGAGAGGAGAACTCATTTTAGTCAACATTCATCTAGGTGCTGTGGATATTAACTAAACCAATCTTCACAAAACTAAACCATAAGAACCCTTATTTCTCTTTGCCAATAAACAGACTTGAGTCTGAAGTTCAGTTACTAGCCCATGACAGAGCAGTAAATCTGGTTTATCTAATTATAAAGCTTAAGTTCTTTTTTTTTTTTGTATTAATACCATGGCAAGAATTATTTTGATCTTAAAATTGCTTCAGATTCCTTAGCACATTGATGTTTATTGTTATACGTAAATGAGAAGTGTGATATTCTATATATGTTAATCCCTAAATGGCAGATGATAAAGGTATTTATTTATCTACCTATACACTATTTAATGGGAAAAGTTGCATTAATAATTTGAACATAATGAGGGATATCTCCTTGCAATAATTCAGACAGTTTCTCTTCCACATTTATATCTTTCATCTAGAGCTATATTTAAATCAAAGTTATCAGCAGATCATACTGGGAATGGGTTAGTGCCACAAGGCAAAGTAAATTGACCATATTAGAAGAAAGGTTAATTGTCCCCTTGCTAACTCCAACTTTTGCACCAGGTTTATTATCACCCTTGAGATACAACCTGCACGATCAATTTCAAATATCAGAGCATAACCTACGCTCTACGGGGAACCCATAAAAGAAAGCTGAGGTGGCAATAGCTCTACAGTTAGGAAAAAAACCACACTTTTGATCGTGCATGGAAAACATCAAATTAAACCCGGTACTCAGTATTGACTCAGCATACCAGCTTCTCCCAACACTGCAGCTGAAGCTGTAATCTTCTGCTAACTCCCTGGGATGAGAGCTTTCCTCCTGTGGCACTGCTTGCTGGCAGCACAGAATGGAACAGGTGCTGGCTTCGGGGGAAGCTTATGATTAGTTTCTTCAAATATGCAAAATAATGCTTAAAGGAAATAGTCTCTTAGCATGCCTAAAATGTTGAAAAACAAAAGTAATGAGGTTTACAAAATTTCTTCTTTTCCTACTAATTGATTTCAGGTTCAGCAAAAAATTCCTTTTAGGTTTTTGGGTTTTTTTCCTCCTCTGTCCAAAGTTGGTCCTCAGTGCTCTGTTAGAGAGCTCTTCTCATCCTCTCCATCCTCTGTATCTCTGCACAGGTCTGTGTTAGTCACGCCTGGAGTTTCACCATGTGCCACCTACGTGTTCTCCAGCACATTGTTCTCTCTACAGTCGGGCTAAGGGAATGATAGATTTCTCTCTGTCTGCAGAAAAGTTGGAGGCATAGAAGGTAATGGTGAAAGAGTCAAAGTTATCAGGGTGGGGTGGAGAAGGTGATCAACTTATTTAATAAACATTGACACACCCCAGATTTACTCTGGGAAGATGAGATAATATCAGTGCACAGATGTGAAGAAATAGGGCATTCTGACACCACAAGGGTAGGCCAGAAATTTGAAGGTCATTATTGTACCATGTGGTAAGTGCCATGAATTTACATAGGTGGATAAGGTTGTCATAGTTCTGCAAGTATCTGAGAGCAGCAGACTTGTCGAACGAATGAATGAATGAATGAATGAGAAAGCTATATCAATTCCATAGATCAATGCAGATCTACAGATAGTACTGAGAGATAATATTTTACCATTCACGAAAAAACAAAACGAAACAAAAAGTCAACAAAGCCTGAGCCACTAAGAGGAGCTGACATGTCCTAATTGCCTGTTGTGTGTCTGGCACCATGCCAGGTCCTTTACATACACTATTTATTTAAATTTCAACACCCACCCTGCTTAGTATTAATATCTACGGTGGGCAGGTGACAGTGGCTCCTAGTGATCCTCTCCCTGCTGGCATTTGTGCCTTCCTGTAGTCTCCTGTCACGGTGAACAGGGCTGACTTGTGTGGCTTGTGGGGCATGCAGAAATGATGGTGTGTGACTTCCAAGGCTAGGTCATAAAAGCCACGATGGCTTTCACCTTGCCTTCCCTTAGATAACCCTCCCAGAAGGAAGCCAGTTGCCATGTCATTAGCACACTCAAGCAGTGCCATGAAGAGGAACATATGTTGAGGAATCAGGGCCTCCTGTCAACAACCTGCTCTGACTTGCCAAGCATGTGAGTGAGCCACCTGGTAGCAAATCCTCCAGCCCCAGCTAAGCCTTAGGTGACTTCAGATCTCGCCAATTTCCTCACTGCAATATCACAGAGGAACCCTGACCATAGACCCTGCATCTAGTTGAACCAGCACCACCCAGTTAAGCCACTCTCAGACTCTTCACCCATAGAAACTCTGTGGAATAATACATTTTTACTGTTTTAAGCCACTATCTTTTGGGGCCATTTGTTACATGGCAGTAGATAGCTAATACAAACTCCGATTGCCCTCATTTTACAGATGAAGAAATAAAGGCTATGAGAGCTCAAGTACAAAATGCGAATTGTTTCCCTTCGTTGAGCACCTACCAGTGAAGACTAAGGTCACAGAGGATAGCAGAGGCAGGACACAAGAACCAAGGAGGAGAGTAGCCAGTAGTGGATAAAGAAGCAAAGTTCACTTATTCATTTCTCCAACAAATAATTCTTGAGCATCTACTATGTGCCAGTTACTGTTCTAGGCCAGGATGATGCATCAGTGACCGCCACAGTTCAAAGGACCTGCCTTCTTAGAGCTACATTCTACATTACATTGAGGGGTGATCGATTATAAACAACCACACAGAAAGGGTAAATTATGAAATATAATGGAAGTCAAGGGAGAAGCACATGCCAGGAAGAGCAAGGTCATGCTGAAGGCAGTCTGCGGCTGCCTCCTTCCTGCATAATACATCCTTATAGCAAAGCCCTTTATCTGAGGCTGCCTAAATGCCTTGCTCTGTCTTGAAATATGTAACCTATTAGACAGGGATCATTTTCCCCTTTTGTACACCCATGGATCCCACATGCCTAGAGCTAAGCCTGGTATATAGTTTGTGTTTAGCAAATATTTATTGCAGTGACTTAAGTTCTCAGAAGAACAAAAATTTTAGTGGACTTAGCTGCCTGAGAAGTTTGATATTCTTCAGCTGTTTTAAGTGAGCATGTTATTTAAGACAGAGTGAATTCTGCCAGTGCAACTCCTTTTTCATTACACATAGAACAAAACTCTAAAAAAAATAGAACAATATTAGCTGGACAACTAAAAATGTGTAGAAGAAATTAGTCAGGAATTCCTGTAGTCCCGGCTACTCAGGAGGCTGAGGCAGAAGGATTGCTTGAGCCGAGGAGTTTGAGGTTGTGAGCTAGGCTGATGCCACGGCACTCTAGCCCAGGCAACAGAGAAAGACTCTGTCTCAAAAAAGAAAAAGAACTTGTGTTCTGAAATCTGATGATCAGTCCTCAAACACTAACTTTATCATTTTCTAGTTGGGCAAATTCATTGAGCAATTTGAGAAAATTAATTTCTCTAATCTCATTTTACTCATATGTAATATAAAGATAAAAACAGTCCATATCATATCTCATGGGATTTTGTGAGGTTGGGCAAGATATCATAGATCAAGTGTTAGGGTAACTTCTTAGCACATGTATATAGAACTGTTATTGTATCATAAACTATCATTATTGCTGTTGTAATCATGATTCCCATCCTCATTAGAATGCCCTGAAGTCTGAGGGTTAAGATAAGGTGCTCATCATGACTTCTCGATGGACCAAAAAGACAAAAAGGAGTTTAGGCCAGTTGTTGGCACCTGGGGTTTATGATGGCATAAGGAGACAGAGATGGCGATGGCAGGTGCTGTCCAAGGGCTTTGATCTCTTTCCTGAGCCACTCCAAATAACCTACTTTAACTACAATGTGCTTGAAGACAATGCAGCATCAAAGCAGGTCCCTAAGCCACTTTTGTTATCATTCTGTTATTTCCAAGCCCCTCAAAGGTAGAAATTCTGACTGATGATCCTCAGCAGCAAGGACAGGAAAAGTGATGGGGTGTTTAGTTCGTGATATTTCATAGTTCCAAACAGGCATTAACAATAGGGAATTGTATTCATGCAGAGGAGAACCCTCATTGCTGGAGTTTAGTTTCAGGAGTGCCTTAATCTCGTGCCCAGAAAGAAGAGGGGACAAGCCTAGAAAAGCCCATCAGATCCCGATATGCAGAGGCCATTGGAAACATGAGTTTCTTAGAGTGTGAACCAACAATGGACCATGAATGGGGATGCATGGTCCATGCACATGTGCAGGGAGGAAGGGTATTCAGACCTTGAAATGGGGGTCTGCCCATAACCTTCTTATCAGAATTAGGCATCACTGGGATGAGAAGGGTTTCAGTCTGGGAAACAACATGGGAGTGGATTTAGAAGCAGCAACTAAAAAGGAAATCTCTGGAGATCAGAATGAAAAAGCTTTCTCTTCCTCAGACAGGATTGACTCAGAAACCTGATTAGGTGTGTGAGTGTGTGTCTGTAAGTGGGTTTGTGTGTACACAAATGGGATACCATGCCTTTGCTTTTTGGAAGAGAGGTCGCTGGTCAACCCCTTACAGGGAGTAAGGCAAAAGTTGGGGCAGGGAGGCAGCCAAGTTGTGCATAGAACATGTGACTTGTTTCATTAGAGCTCAGCATCCCTGTACAACTGTTATAGAAAGGGATGTTCATTTGCATACCATAGATCATATATGTGTTTAAATACGCATCGTTTACAGATCTTTAAACGTGTCTCACCTGTGAGTGAAAATGTTTGGCTACTGAAGCTTTCCATTTTACAGTTGCACAGGAGTAGGGTATATCTATGTATTTTTGTGGTTGGTGGAACAATAGTCTCCTAAAAGTGTCCACGTCCTAATCCCTGCAACCTGTGAATATGTTCAGTTGCAAGACAAATGGAAATTATGGGAACAGATGAAATTAAATTTGCTAATCTGCTGATTTTAAAATAGGGAGATTATCCTTGATTATCTAGATGGGCCCAAAGTAATTGAAAGTTTCTTGAATGAGATAGAGGAAGGCAGAAGAATCGGCATCAGAATGACATGATGTGAGAAAGGTGTGACTGTTATCGCTCGCTTTGAAGATCAATGGAGGCCATGAGCCAAGGAGTTTTGGCAGCCCCTAGAGCTGGACGAGGCAAGAAGCTGGACTGGCCCCTGGAGCCTGGGAAGGAATAAAATCCTGCGACACCTTCATGTTAGCCCAGTGTGACCCGTCTCAGAGCTCTGATCCTATAACTGTAAGATAATATACTTAATATTGTTTAAACCACCAATTTTGTGGTAGTTTTTTAACAGCAGCAATAAAAAAACCAATACAATGGTATTTGTGTTTTTAAATTTTATGAAAACCCCAAAAATCTTCAAAAACTGAAAAATTCAGGAGTGGTTGAGCTCATAGTCTGAGAAGTTCCATCTGAAAGTCAGATCACAGGAGCGGCCCTTTTCACTCTGCTCAACGTCCTAATAAATAATACTTATGTTATCTCGTGTGTACTCTTTGACGCCTTGCAAAGCTACATACCACCCCATAGATTTCCTAAACGGCAACATTCAGAGCAGTCGTTTCCATTTAAGTGCTACTTTATACAACCATTTACTTCTTTTTTCTTTCTTTAATGCATTTTAATTAAAGGTAAGAAGAGAAGAAAAAAGAGTTGGAGGAACTACGGCAGCTGTGATATGTGGATATAAGATAGCACAGTCTGCAGACTTACGCTCAGTTTGAAGATAGAAAAACAGTGATTATAGATATATTGCTAAATGAGATTGTACATAAATCTTGGCTTTGAACATGAGACTTGATGGAAGTCAAAAATAAAACACTGATTCTTTGTGAATGCACTGTGGTTTCTCTTGATGTTTAATTAATTCTAACGTTGGAAGTCTAAGTCACAAGTGCTCATTCAACAGACTGATCTGATTTAAAAATATAAATCTCAGCACAAATAATTGTTGGGTAAATGCCTGCAGTTATTAATAGCAGTTCCAATTTTGAACGTAATATTTTAGTGCACAGAATCACTTGCCCTGGCCAAGCAGAGAGTAAAACTGCAAAATCAGTTAGTGTGAGAATTTAAAACTGTGCAAAGGAAAGTCAATTTTCCATAAGGAGATGATCACATCTGTGGCTTTTCTGGAAAAAAAAAATTAATATTGGCTTCCTTTGGGGACTCTCTTCTATATTTAGACTAGCTGGAGAGTGCTCAAAGAAAGCAAACCCATTTTAACATTAGTATAAGCAAATCTACCTTAAAAACATTCAATCATAAAAAGTCTCTGAGTTACCCAGGCTTTAGGGATATTTTGGTGTCTTCAGTTATCACAGTTGATCATAAAACCTGGTAGACACATTGCTAGTAAAGTGTGGTAGTCAATAGCAAAGCTAGAATCAACACTATCTTGTTTCCGACATCATTAAGCTAAAGAAAAAGACTATTTGTGGGAACTGCAGTAACTGCTGTTGTGTGTTACGGTCATGAATTATTAATAGTAATAATTTTCTTGCCATATAACTGCTGCCTAGCCTTGTATTTTAAAATATAATAAGTCCCACTGCTCCCTATCTACCCCATATGCAATTCCACTATTTTTTGATGTTCTTTTACACTTTCTACTATAAATTCTACTTAAGCCTTTCAATATCATTATGGAAAATAATATCTCCCTGAATAGAGTTGAAGTAGTTATTTTTTTAATTTATACAAGAAATATGTACACATATGAAGGTGAAACAAACATACCCACTTCAGCTGAATTATTTAATAGTCAAAATGGGAAATAATACATGAACTTAATATTAAGAGTGAAACTACGTAGAGTGAGAGAAACTTGAATTTTAATCTTGTTCCACTCCTAACTAGTCTTGGGCAAGTTACTTGTGTTCAAACCTTACTGTGTTTGAATGTTTTCTTTGTCCAAAGGTTAAAATACCCACCTACTTCATGAGCACTACAGAAGTTAACCAAAATTACAATATACAGTATATAGATAGGGTATACTGCTTACTCCAAAAGGATCTTACCTCCAATTATCTTCTCTCCCACTGGAACTTGATTTGGTCCAATTTGGGATTTCAATCTTAAGGTAAGCAGGCCCAGTGCCTGATCTACAGGTATATGCTAGAGGTAGGCTTGACCTTCACTGGGCAATGGAGTATAGGGAAAATCTTCTAGGGGCTTCTGGAAAGTTTTGCCTCCCTACAAAGAGGAAAGGGGGCAAGAAGACTCCATGCCATTGCCTGATTCATGCCTTTGTACACTACCGTATGAGAACACGATGCTTGTGAACGCTCCATCTGTCTGGTGATTGAGTAGGCCATGTCAGGAGAAATACCAGTAACTGCCTCCTTCCAGAATCACTATTTTGTAATGGAAAAACTTCTTGTTTCAAGAAAGTTGACTACTGGTAGAATGTTCTGGTATTTTTAGCTGAACCCTGACCTTAGAAGGGATTCAGGGATTGTAATTTACTAGTTTTAATGTTGTTTTAATATAATTATTATAAAGCGTTTCACAAGTGCTGTTGATAAGATGGTCTGATAAGTTCTCAGAGAGAGGAGAATTCCAATTAGGAAAATCATGGAAGACTTCATGGAGAAGAGATTGGTCCCACTGGACCCTGATGGGTTCAGTCTGAGCTCGGAGGGGCCGGGCAGGGCGGGCAGCGCAATTCCGCTTTTCGGGAGCAGAATCTTTTCCGCAGGTGCGAGCCTCAGTGTAACAAGAAGAACAAATGAGATACGTGGAAATTTGGAGCTGCTCACTGCAGGCCACCGACTTTCACAAAGCTCTTCCTGGTCTACTATCACTGGGTTATCTCAGGGCTTCAAGCAAATGCAGCACAGGTTTAGTCTGGCTTCATTTTGAATCCTATCTTGATAATTGACTAATAGTTTTAGAAATATGCAGTCTTATTTCTGTTTGAATTATGAGTATATTTTTTTAAAAAAATGAACAATAATTTAGTTTAAAAATTGGTAAAACACACATCTTGACCAGACTTTATTTTGCATCCAGCAAAATATTTGATTTGTTTCAATGCACATAGTCACTTTTAAAAAAATCAACTATTCTTAGGGCTTGCACTACCTGATTTCAACAGCACCACTAAGCAAAACAGGGTGTAGATATAACAGAGGGCAAATGGGGGAAAACTCAGCACAGACAAAGCGGAGTGCATGCAGGCTTGTCTCTCATTACTGCACAAGGCGGGCTGGGCAGGGCTGCTGTCTATGCCCATGGCCCAGGCTGCAACAGAGACTATTCTTGAACTGACAACCCAGAGCACTCCAGGGCGAGAATCAGCCCCTCCCACACCGTGTTACAGGCTAGCAGACTATTGTCTAAGACACAGCTTCTGTAAGGAGCAATGAACATATCAAAGAACCATTAGACCCAGGAGCAGAGCTAGGACGTATCAGAGCACATTAGTTGTTGATTTCCTTATATTTCCTGGTTGGGCCCAAACAAAACAAGAAATAGAAAAGATGGGACTTGCTCAGTGTCATGTGGTATTGCATCCTTATATCATCTACTTCGGAACATTTCAACTCTTTTTCAGCCTTTTCCAAAATGTTTATCTTTTTAGGTTTTTGATCAACACTTTTAAAATTGTCTCCACTACTATTTCGTGGAAGTCTATTTCTGAAAAGCGCATCTTTGATTACCTTGAATAATTAGAAATAAAAATAATGTTGAAAAGAAAGTACAGAGTACCTAAGGACAGACAACGGCAGTGGTGGTTATTAATATTATTATATTAGAAAATGTGGTGATTTTGTTAGGTAGTGTGATGAGGCAACAATACTGGGTCCTATTATTTTGCAAATGGGTAAATTTGCCTGAAGTTACATGTTAGTGAGAGATGAAGTTGTGACTTAGTTCTGTCCCTTTCTAAGACCTTACCCTGTTCTTTCTATCACGCAATTTTCTATAGCTCAATGCTTACCACACTGGGTGGAGAAGAGGGGGAATGAAAACAGAAAAAGAAAAAAAAAGGACTATAATTTGAATTAAATCAAATAACTGATTTTGATTTTTAATCAAACGGGGCAAAAGGGGTTAAAACAAATGAGCCATTTGATTGTCGTCGAAAGTATTGATCATATTTTTTGTTTTTCTTAATGCTGCGCATTTTAAACACTTAGTGAAAGAGAAGTATGGTGATATACTGGCATGAAAACAGAAAATATTCCCTTTTTAATCTATTTATCTTTAAACAAAGCAAAAAATCCCCTACTTTTGCAATAATGATTAGTTGCATGTCTACTATGAACCAGGTACACTGTTACACATGAGGATAAAGATATGCAGCCTTCCTTTACTGGAATATATTAATATTATGTCCATACCTTGTAAAGTATAATTTTTCACAGCTTTTTGAAACAGGTGAAATAAGTATTAATTTAAGAATAGAAAATATATATTTGGAATCAATGCTCGCTTTGCAACACCGACAATTATGGTCTAGAGATAATTAATGACTATAGAAGAATAATCAATGTTTAGTTTAAAAGGATTTTCAAATGAAGACTATTTTATGCTTTAAAATTACTGTCGTTTAAATTTTTAAAATTAAATAAATATGATATTCCAAACAGTATGATTTTCCTTTTAGTTTTTAGATTGCATTATTTTTTTGAATGGCTCCATTAACCAAAAATCTTAATTGATTTCAAATAGTTGCCATAATTTTAAGAGCATTCAGTAAAATGGAAATCATCTGTTTTTAATAGCACAGCATTGGAGATGCAGTGTACTCCTAAATTGTATTCACCCATGATTTACCACATAAATTTGATTAACTTGAATGCGTGGTAAGCTCTTTCTTGTTAATATAAATGGAACAAATTAGTGTTCTAAATAGAAGGAGAAATAGAGTAGAGGAAGGAACATAGATATCCCAGATTATCTGGGCTGTTTTCAAATGCTTTGTTTCTTCTCTTTAATTAAGTTAAATCTCCTGTCTATAATTAAATTAAAATGGTTATACCTGAATAATTAAATTTCCCCCAATATATATGTTTCTTTGGTAACATCTAAATGTTACAGTGTAATATATACAGTCAAAGTGTCCTACAAAAGTCTTTTCAAGGAAGTAAAATTTTATGCTTTGAATCACCCCCCTCACCCCGTCAGTGTTCGTTGTAACAAAATGAAAATGGTATTTCAGCTTACTTTCATTTCCTTATGCTGTGCTTTTCCTATTTTTGAAAGATGAGATGATATCATCTTTTGATTTCTGTGTTTTGTACTCTCTGAACTTTTTAAACGTCAAAACATACGTATCATTTGTAATCAGAAAAAATTAAAGCTGTCTCATTCTGAAAACAATCATTTTATTATTAAAAGCTCATCAGAATGAGGGAGGATCCTCACCCTGTTTGCTGTGGTAGACACATTATTCATGAAGGATCATGTGTTTGGAAAAACTCCATCCGTGAAAGTCTAGGGCTAAGCAGGGCAGTGCAGTGCTCTGGGCGGGTTGGGGATGAGCTCAGAGCCCCTGGTGTGGGCGTGCTTCCTTCAGCTCCCAGCTCCCAGCTCCTTCTCTGTTTCACCTTGAGCAAATTACTTCAAACTTTTTTTCCTCTGTTTCCTCTTCTGCAAACGGTGATAAAAATACTGGCAAGTGTGGTGGCTCACGCCTGTAATCCCAGCACTTTGGGAGGCAGAGGTGGGAGGATCACTTGAGGACAGGAGTTTGAGACCAGACTGGGCAACAGAATGAGATCCCATCTCTATGGAAAAAAAAAAAAAAATTAGCCGGGTGTGGTGGTGCATGCCTGTGGTCCCTCCCAGATACCAGGAGGCTGAGTTGAGAGTATCCCTGGGACCTAGAAATTCAAGGCTACAGTGAGTTACAGTCATGCCACTATGCTCCAGTCCTCCAGCCTGGGTGACAGAGCAAGACCTTGTCTCTAAAATTGAAAAAAAAAAAAAAAAGTACTAGCTACTGGACAGGACTGTTGTGGGGACTCCATGCGTTCATGACACAAAGACCTTAGAAGGATGCCTGGCACACGGGGAATATCCACCAGGCTGTGTTAGGTGTTATTATGAGCTACATAGCCTTCAATGCTCTAGAAAGATTAAATTTGAAACAGAGGAATTATATAGAAATATTAAAAATAACCTGAGACATCCGTAGCATTTTCCCCAGGCCCTTTTCTCTGTAGGATGACGCTGCTCCAGACAAGAGGGCAATTGAGCACTTGGCCTGTGGAGAGGGTGGGAAATGCCAGCAGACTCACGGGCAGTGGACACGGCAGACAATTCAGAGAAGAAGAATCGCAGAAGGCCAATTAATGATGAAAAGTTTTCAACCTCACTGGTAATCAAGGAATTGCAAATTAAGACAAGGATAAGACTTGGTTCACTTATCAAATTAGCAAAGATTATAAAATAAAGGCTAAAACCCAAGGTGTCAAGGGTCAGAAGCACATTCTTATACACAGTTGATGGGACTGGAAATTAGTCAAATCTTTTGAAAGCAAGTTAGCAATATAGAGAGAAAACTTATAAATATCAAGACCTTTGAGTCGGTAACTCTCTTTTTAGAGAATTATTCTAAGGAAATAAAAAGAAAGACATCTGTGGCAGCAATATTTATAACAATTAAAATTTGAAATAATCTAATCCTCTAACAATACGTGATTAGTTCAATAAATGAGAGTATAACCACATAGTGGGTACTGGACAAACGTTACAGTGATATTGACAAGTAGTGATATTGATAAGCATTGATATTGATAAATTTTGACCTGACTCGAGGTTAGGCTACTTAACCAGCACTGCCTAGGTTTCCCCTAGTTGCAGGCAAGTCCGTGGGGGTGGCCGATAGCTATACCTGTCACCACCCATGAGGCCCTGGCATTATGACTGATAAATTTGGAATGCATAACTGGATATGATCTGTTCTATCCTGTCTCCTTTAGGAATTTAACTCCTTGCAGGGAGCTTCCGTTCTCTGCTTCTCTTCAGGGATAGAATCTTTCTCCAGAAGAATGTTCTTTCCCCTCAGGTAGTGCTTCCCAAGACATGGGCTAAGGCTGCCTACTTCTGAGGCTCGGTCAGGAAGCTTATGTGGCTGTTACAGTAAGCCACACTGTACTCCAGCTGAGCCTTTGTCAGTAACAGTGGTATATTGATTTCCTATCTCTCTGTCTTGTTTTACATCTATTTTTCAAACACTTGGTGGGAAAGAAAAGCATTAAATTTTAAAGGACTCCACAGGCACTTTGCTATTTAATAAAAACTATATAGCAACTTACCCCAACATGTAGAAGTTATTTTACATCAACACACATTTATTATCCCTTGGTTTCTGTTGGTCAGGAATCTGGGCATGGCTTAGCTGAGTGCAATGACCTCAAGGTCCCTTACAAGGTTGCAATAAAGTTTGGGCCAGGGCTGTGGTCTCATCCGAAGGCTTGATGGTGGGGGGAAGGGAATTTATTTCCAAGCTCACCCAGATCGTTGTGGGCAAAATCAAGTTTCTTGCTGGCTGTTGGCCCAGTGCCTTCCTCAGCTCCTTGCCACGTGGGCCTTTTCACAGGACAGCTCACAGCAAGGCAGCCGGCTTCCCCAGAGTCAGTAGACAAGAATGGAACAGAGGGTGCACAGGACAGAAGCCACCGCTGTCCCAATCTCACAAGTGACATTCCTATTACTTTTGCCACATTCTGTTTCCTGCCAGTGAGTCACTAGGCCCAGCCCACACTCAAAGGTCAGTGGTTACACAGGGTGACTACTTGGAGGTAAGGAACAGAGGGGCCATTTCAGAGGCTACACACCCCAAAACTAAAATGCACCACAAGACAGCACACGGATGATCTCACTTTATCTTCATAACAACCCAGGGAGTCGGCCAATAAGATTAGCCTCTTTTTTAAAATGAGAGAGCTGGGGCTCAATGATGTTAAGTATCTGGCTCAAACGCTCACAAGAGAGTCAAGTGGCTGATCAGGGATTGGAGCTACGACAGTCTGCTCACAGATGGTGTCCTCACAGCTACTTGGAAAGTGTTAAAGGAAAACTTGAACTGCAGATATGTGAACACTTACATGTCCTAGGTTTGTCAAAAAATATATTGAAAGGGAGGAAGAACACATGTTAAAATGTTAGGAAAAAAAACATTAGAACCTTTGAGTGAAGGGATTATGGGTGGATATTTTTTATATGTTCATATATATTTTTTTAAATGCTGATAATGGCCTTTGATATGAGAAAAAGCTATGAGCACAACAGAAAAACCCTGTGCTCATCGGGCTTGCCCTGGCACACCACAACTGTGGGAATAGTCTCCCGTGAGCGCAGGCAATAAAAGGTACATCGTCCGTAGAGAATTAAAAAAATAATAAAACCTTCCAAAAACCAGTCATCTTTTTAATGTTACTCATTCTAAATAATGTCAATGATAAAATTCTCTTTCCCCCTGGAAAAGTACTCTCCTGGTACTGTTCCAATCATTCCCTTCCCTTGGCTAATTTGGGGATATAGAAAATAAACACACACACACAAACATACAGGCACACACACAATTATGTCAGAGAGTGCTCAGTTCTGCAGAAAAGCAAAGCAGGGTCTAAGGAGACCACAGAAAATGGGAAGGAGTACTTTTTTTAAAAGTAAGGCAATCAATGAAGGCCTCTCTAAAAGGTGACATAGAAATAGGGACCTAAGTAAATTGAGAAAGCATGCACCGTTTTTATAATCAGAAAAACATAGAAAAGTTTGGAGCTTGGTATTCCCACTGTAGCTTACTACACAGAAGGGCAGGAGGGCTGAGAACTGAGAAATGCCCTTTGAAAAGTTTACCATTCGTTTGGTTCTGTGTTCAGTCTTTCATTCACTCAGTTATCCATTTTTACCGAGTGTCTACTAGGTGCTAGGCACCGTGCTAGGTCTTGGAAATTTAAGAGTGTGTACAAGAGATATGTCCGCTCTCACACTCATCTTAGAATAATAGGGTGGCGAGCACAGTTGTTCATCAACAGACGGCTGCGATGCATAATTGTAAGTGGTGACAAGTGGTATTATGAAAGGAACATACAGGCTACCGAGAGAGAAGAAACCAACTGTGAGGGTCAGTGAGGAATCTGCCACCGAGGTCGCTGGCATTGTAGGCAAGAATGGCATCCAGGTGTGGGAAAGATTATATAATAAAAAGAGAATCAGGCTAAGGAAAGAACCTTAAAACATTCCAAAAATTAATGGTCAAGGCTAGAGGAGGAGAGGCAGGGAAGAGTTGAGAGGTTGGATCCAAGCCCAGTGGAGGCCAAGGGAAGGACGCGTTCCCCAGGGAGGAGGGTCAGCAACTCTGTTGAGGGAGGAATCAAGGACAGGAGGTCTGAGGACTGAGAAATGCCCTCGGTGTTCTGGGACGCAGTGTCTGTAGACCTGGGGACAGCCTTTGCAGGTTGGATGGGTTGACAACTTGACAGGAGAAGGAGAAACAGAGAGCGTGTGTATTAGTAATTTTGAAAAGATACTTGGCTACAAAGAAGACAAAAAAAAATAACAAGTTTGTAGCCGAAGGGAAAAGTGGAAACAAACAAGGGTTTTGGATTATTATTTTCTTTTTTGTAAATATGGAAGAAACCATCGTTATTGAAATGATGCAGATTTTGGTCTTGTGGAGAAGAGGGAGGCTGGCCTGGGGTTAGGCACCATTGGAACACAAGGTGGCCGGGTTCTGAGGAGGAGGTTGGGGACAGAATCAAAGAGGATGAGTTTCCTTCACCTCCCTGTGGATAGTCCTGTTCCTGCCATCCTTCTCTTTCTTTACAAGAAAGCAAACAGAAACTTTAAGATGTTTTAAAATGTAGATACTTAAAATTTGGGAGCATAAAATGCAAACATCACACCCAAAGATATTTTCATTACTCATCTCACTTTTTAAAGCACTTTCACATGAATTCATTATTTTTATTCCCAGGACAGCCTGGTGAGGTTGTTGGGATGTCTGCCAATCAATTCACGTGGCTTATCTATGGCAACACAGTGTCAATCATGCTATTTATAAAGTGTCAAGAGACCCAGATCTCCTAACTGTCATGTCAGTGCATTTTTAAAAAACCATATGACACCTCCCTCATCTCCTAAATCTATTAAGTATCATCATAAAATTCAGGGCTTAAAATTATAGATTGAAGACAGGGAAGAAAACACCACAGAGAAGGGTCTGGCTCATTTACATCGTAAGTCGCTTTAAATGTCTTTTTTTTTTTACTTTCATCCGAAGGAAATTAATTTAGATATAACATACAAAGTGCGTGCATGGAACATGCATACTGCGCCTTCCTCGTGCTCTGCAGCATGCCGTGGAGGACTGTCTGTACCCGCACCCCTTCACAAAGCTCTGCCTCCTCGGTACAGCTCACCCATCGCCTGTGAGCTCCCGGAGAGCTGATTCCCTCAGGCTTTGGAGAAACTTCTGAGCACCCTTCTGCCTCTTGTTTAAGAACATGAGCAACACAGAGTTCAGACCGCCTCATGAAATTGTGTATTTTTCATTAGATTTTTGCACGTGTATGTGGGACTATTCTGAACAAAGCAGTGCTATAGGCAGGTAAGTAATATCATTAATAAAATAAAATAAATGATATTAACACTTACTGAGTACTTATTATTTCCTATTTTCAACAGCCTTAGATGATCCCATCCTAGTATTTTTACTATTATTCCATTTTAAATCCTTAAGCAAGAACACAGCATTAATCCCATGGTCAAACAGATGCCACCACTGGCCCACGTGCATAGACCAGGATTTCCCTGGAGTAAGGCAGACCATAGCCAACTTTTTGGAAAGAGGCTGCAGAGTTTCCCCACATTGATGAGGGGCCTGGAAAATAATTTCCCTTGTTTTCAGCTCATCGTTTTGCTCCAAGATACATTCACAAGCGTGATCATTTCTCCTCCTGGCCCTTCTCTGGCCATGCTGACCTGCCCTGTGCTGTCTGTCTTTTAACTTCCAGTATTTGTCACTCTTATCTCCACTCCAGGGACAGTTCTTCATCCCTGCCCTCACCTGCAAACCCCACTGCGACCTCCATCAGTCTGGTCAATTTCAACACACGCCTCACATCTTTCTCCAGAAAGTGTCTTCTGCCCACTCCTCCAGCAACTTGATTATGGGTAGAGTAACTGCAGACACTAATATTCTAAAATAATTATGTGCAGAATGTTCTGGAAATTTATTAAAATAAATGAATTATCTGTCAGAATTCAATTAATTTAATTCTTTTCACTAACCTTGGATTCAGTAAGAAAGAGAAGCAGCAGAAATAATGAGATTCAGCTTTTTCCCTTCTTTTTATGCAGGTTGTAGTGCTGGGATTTGCTTCTGAATGCTGCTGCTGGGTTACATTTCCAAAAAAGCATGAGCCTATGTGCTCAAACGTCTCAGAATACTTGAAAATGTATTTTCTTTGACCTCAAGTTGTATAAGGAGTTCGCTAAAGCTTGTATGCTTGCTGATAGGTCACTCTGAAGTAGATATGTTTGAATTCTGCCTTAAAAAGATTTGGCTTCTAATCATCTTGCAGCGATTTTACAGTTATTCTTGAATTTTTCTGCTCGAGTCTACGAATTAAATAGAATTTCTTTTTTATAGAAGGCAACATTCTGCCCACCAGGGCTGGCTATTCCATTACAATCTCCTTCTCAAGATGCATGTAGTATTATTTTCTTTCGTCTTTGATTTCTTCTTCTACAACTATCTTATGAAAGAATACCTGATCATTCAAACCACATTGAATGTTTGCCTGATGCCAAAAGTACTGAAGTTTGGGTAATTCCACCGAACAACCTCTATCTAGTATCTGAGTATATTTATTAGAAGTGACTGACAGTATTGGTCAAAAACAGTAGCTTTATAGCCAGAGGATGCAGAGGAATAAGAGCAATAGAAATCTTGGGATCTGGACTGTGTGTCCTATTTTCACGTGTACAATTAATTGTTTTCAGATATAAGTAATGGAAAATGGGGGGATCTGAAATAAGGGGTAGTTCAATTATGGTGGGAAGCCTCTGAAAGGCAAAGCTTCAGGATTGGTTTGATCTGGCAGCTCATTCTTGTATATAAAGGAATTGTTTGTCTGGGCCTGGTGGCTCACACCTATAATTCTACCACCCTGGGAGGTAGAGGTGGGAGAACTGTTGGAGGTCAGGAGTTCAAGACCAGCCTGAGCAAGAGCAAAACCCTGTGTCTACAAAAAATAGAAAAGTTAGCCAGGTGTGGTGGTGCACACCTGTAGTCCCAGCTACTCAGGAGGCTGAGGCAGGAAGATCACTTGAGCCCAGGAATTTGAGGTTGCTGTGAGCTATTATATGTTAATGCCACTGCACTCTAGCTAGGGTGACAGAGTGAGACCTTGTCTCAAAAAAAAAAAAGGAAATTGTTCTTTTTATCTCTCTTCTCTGCCTTCCATGGATTAGACTGATCCTAATACTGGCTGTCTCCGTGTTAGCAAAATGTAGCAGTTTTAGGCTTTGATCTTACACAGAGTAGAGGAGAAAATAATTTTTTTTGTGGTGGTGGGGTAGGTCTAAAAGCATAAGAAAGTTCCTTTTCCAGAAATCCCAGGAAAACTTCCCTTGTGTCTCTTTGGCCCTAAAATGTGTCATGTGGCTCATTGCTGAAACAATGTCCGACAAGATTACGGTCAAAACTGATTGACTCAGGTTTTAGATAACTGGATAACTAGATAAGTTTTAAGAACAAGAGAATGGCATTACCCAGATTGAGTTGACTAGTCAGTTTTTACCCCTGAAAGTGGGGGTGCCCATGTTCCACAAGAATCACCTATCTTGTGTATCTATCTTCCTAACTAGGACATGAACTCACAGGAGCAGCGCCTCAGGCTTCATATTTTCAGATCAGAGCACATTTCCTTTCGCATCATAAGTGCTCAAAATATTTGTTCAACATGAATAAAGTAGCTGCTTTCCAATATAATCTGCTACTAGGTCTGCTCCCTTTCATCCATTCTAAGATTACTCATTTAGCATCTATTTATACCAGGTTCTGGCCAGCCCCCTGGGAAGGAAATGGTGAATGATAACCTGGGAGCTGTTCTTAACGAACTCACAGTCTTGCGAGAGGGAGAAAGATAAGTATATGAGCAATTTCAATAAAACATGACAACACTACCGCAGAGTGCTGCAGAGGCTCACGGTTGAGACACTTACCAGGTTTTTTGGAGGTGAGAAGGCTGGCTATCAGAGGAAGTGATATCTCCATGGATACCTGCCAGGATTGTGCAGGTTTGCCAAGAGAAAGGGAGTTGGCAAGGAGCAAGAAGAAGAATGATTCACTTTAGAAAGGGATATGACAAGAGCCCATTCTGATGCCTATACTTCGTTTAGAAAACCTCACTGGAGACATCTATTGTTAGAAGAGAGTATTCAGTTGCTGTAACCAGTAGCACACACCTCAGGGGTATTCAGCTGGTGCATAATGAGGAGCTAATTCTGCAGAAGCAGCTCCTGCAACTGTTCTAACTTTTGTATCTTACATCAACCCCAGAGAGGCTCGTTACTTAGCATAATCTCAGAAATGAGTGTCCATCCGTGTCTTTGTTTGGGCCACTATAACAGACTACCACAGACTAGGTGGCTTAAAAACAATGGAAATGTATTGCTCACAGTTCTGGAGGCTATAAGTCTAAAATCAAGGTGCCAGCAGATTTGGTGTTTGGTGAGGGCCTGCTTCCTGGTGCAGAAATGGTGCCTTCTCGCTGTGCCCTCATGTGTTCTCAGGGAAAAAGCAGTTCTCTGGGGCCTCTTTGATAAGGGCACTAATCCCATTCATGAGGGTTCTTTCACGTTTGCCATATCAACTCCTCTGTTAGGTTAAGTGTTATTATTAATACATTCCCTAGTTGCCAGATGGGGACACTGAGGCAGAGAGAGGTTGAGGCACTTGTGTAAGGCCACAGAGGTAGCAAGTGACCCACACCAGGTCACAATCCCAGAGTCAGGCTCCAGAGCCAGCCTGGGAGGGCAGGGGAGAAAGTGGTGGACCGACATCCTTCAGAAAGGCTAGGTCTGGCCTAAGGAAAAGAAAGATATGTAATAGTTGGAGGGATACAGGGGCCCAAGGGACATTTTTTCTTTAGTTAGAGAGCTTTGAGAATATTTACAAGCTAAAAAAAAAAAAAGAAGTTAGTCTCTATACGGGATAGAAAAAGCAGAGGGAAGCCGCAGCGTGAGACAAAACATCCATGCTGTCCTCAACTGAGGGTCCCTCTTCCTGGTAGTTGGCTCTCATGGTAAAGAACATCCATTTCCTTTGCTTTGTTCCACTGATGCCGTTCCCGAAAATGTGCTCCATTTCACTAATAAGTAAAAAGCAACAGATTAAATTTGTGCCCAAGCCTTAATTATTAATCATTTTGTCTTCCATGAAGAGTATGATTTGATTTATTAAAAGCATTAAAACTGTTCCATGTCTTAATGAACAAAAGAGAAAAGCTTGTGTAACTAGGTTTTGCTGAAATAGTTTCATGGTTCATTGTATAACACAGTGTATCCCTAGATTTTAAAAACACCATCTTTTATGAAACCAACACTGAGTTTCGTGCCTTATTGTCACATTATAGTTCTTTATATCTAACTGGTCTCTAACTAGGTGAAGATAAAATTTTGTTTAAAAAAACGAAGGGATGAATTTTTTTATTGTGCAGGGAAATCACTTTTATTTCATTCTAAATACTTATGTATTTCTTGTTCTTATTTTCTTTTATCATTTCATGTCTTTAAATTTTTTATCTTTTGTGCTTTCCAATCTCACTTTTAATTTTTTTGTTGTAGATTTCCTCAAATTTGTTTTTAAATCCTTTCACTGAGTCATTTATTGCAGATGTTTTAATTAACTATTTGAGGGATCTTTTGCTTTCTATTTCTTTTCTATGTCTTGCTTGTGTTTCAAGGATGTACCATATTTTTAAATTTGTCAAAGCATAGTCAATTCAACTTCGTAGTTATTTTTTTTTCAGTGATTATCTCTTCTCTAAATTAACTCTCTTTTCTCCAGTGCCAGGTATTCTTTCACATTGATTATCTAAAATTTGTTTTACTTTTATTTGTTGAGTCTTTTAATATTTGTGCTGAATGGGTCAGATTTCATTCAGGAACAGAGAAACAGGTCTGGGTGTTTCTTTGCAGGAAGTAATGGAACACAGCGGATGAGAAGCTCACACCACCATCTGAAGGGCAGGGTGTGTTTCCCGTGCATCTCAAGTACAGGCTGGGAGCCCTGAGAGGCGGGGGAGGCGACTGAAAGGAGCTACAGAGCGCCCACCGCCTCCGGAAGCCAGAACGTGCATGTGCCTCCCATAGAGTCTATCTAGGTAATGGTTTGCAAGGCTTCCTACCTGTTCATCCAAACAAGCATAGACACTAACAGGCAATTCCACACAACTGCTAATTTGCATTCAAAGTAGAAAGGCGGGAATTGGGTGTGAATTTCATTTGCTGTTAAGTGTGGCCCTTTCCTGGCTAGATCTCCTGTCTGACTGCAAAATACAGCATGTTGTGTATATTAAGGGAGGCTTGCAGTGCTGATTACAGTAAGTGGGTAAGGAGCTGGCTGTCAGATGCAAATCGCCCAAAGAGTAGAGCAACAACAACAAAAGATTTATTCTGGAATGTCAACATCCCCAAAGATCCCCTTCTGTTTCTTTAGAGAAGAACCTCTGGGGTTTGGCACTGGGGTAATATAAGCTTTAATTTACTTTCCACTTTGGATAAGCATTGAGGGATGTAGGTGCCCATTCAGTTAATCTCTCTCTCTTCAGCTGCACATCAGGCCCAACTCAGCCCAGCGCTCCTTCCCCACCTCAAACCGGTGGACTGGCTGTCACCTCCTTCGTAGCCTCTCAACAGTACAGCAGGCTCTGCAGGCCCCTGCCCCTCTGGAGTTCAGAAATCTGTGGAAATCATTCATCCACCTCATTGCTTTTGAGAGGCTGGGTTTATTCCTTATTGTTACTTGCAGGCTTTATTTCGTTGAAACTTTAGTGTAAACAGGGGCAAGTGCACATGTGTAATCTGCTATTTAACTCGGAAAGTTTTGCCTGCTTTTTAAGGCATATTTGAATCCTTAATATGGGCCTGTATCTAACCTTTGCAATCTGATTTTCCAAAGCTATACAGTGCATGTGCAAAATTCGCTTCTCACTCTAGCCAGAAGTGCCTTCTGACTCAGTTTCTATGTAGCCTTGGAGGGCCATTTTCCTTCCTTTCTTCCTATATGTATTTGAATAACCTGTCAAAGCCAAATTGATTCCTATTTCCTTCATCAAGGTGAATCCAGCTAATTGTGGCCTTCTCCCCTCTCTGAACTATAATTTAACTATTATTACACGAAAAAGCATGTGTCTATACCAGATGGTCTGGCACTACATATACTTTCTTTCGTACAATTATTTATGTGCTTAAGTAATGCTCTATTAGACTCCAGAAGTTATTTAAGACATGCTGTATTATCCTCACTGCAAGTAGATTTAATCTGCTAAAATCAGTGTCTCTGCCAGCCGTGGTGGCTCACGTCTGTAATCTTAGCACTTTGGGAGGCCGAGGCAGGAGGATCGCTTGAGGTCAAGAGTTGGAGACCAGCTTGTGCAACATAGCAAGATCCCCTCTCTACAAAAAATACAAAAATTATTCAGTGTGGTTCTGTATGCCTGTAGTCCCAGCTACTCAGGAGGCTGAGGCAGGAGGATGGCTTGAGCCCAGGAATTTGAGGTTTCAGTGAGCTATGGTCATACCACTGCCCCCATGCCTGGGCAACAAAGTGAGACCCTGTCACTAAAAAAAAAAAAAAAAATCAGTGTCTCTTTTAGAGCACAGCATGGTACTAGAGATTTGGTAAAAGATTAATACACATGTACAAGTTATTAATTATATAAAATTTACACTGCAATCGATTCCACACAAACCCTACCCACATTTTCTTTTTACTTATCTTGATCATCTTTTGTTTTCCTTTCCTGAATCTTTCAGAGGAAATAGCCGAAGAAGTCAAGAAAACTCAAAGAGATGAAAAGAAAGTGGAAACAGAATTTTAAAGCACTCTTGACACCCACCTCGGCCCTCTCCTCTTCCTTGCCATTCTCACCCACGGTGCTTGTCTTTACCTGTGCTACTGGGAGCCCTGGAAGCTCTTCCCCGGCAGGCTGGCGTGTTTGTGATTGTTGAATGGACGTTTTTGTATTTAGGCCATTTCATAACCTGTTCTCTTAAATTAATGCAATGTTAATGATTTTTACAATTTGAACATGTTTTATGTACTATTTTCAATTTTTTTGTAAGAAAGAGTCATGTGCTGAGAAATAGTGAAATGATGACTGGGGAAGGGACGGGAGTGGGTCTGAGCTGCCAGACACAGCGTCTCTACTGCCAGACGCCCAGGAGGTCGCCGTGGGGGTTTGACAGACGTATTGCATTATTGAAGTCAAATTCTTTCCTAGGAATATACACCTTTTCAACCCGATCTCTGTAGAAAAGCTTTCTTCCTGCTGTCGGGTGGGGCAGCCATGCATCTTTGAGACTATTACTGTGATTGTTCGACAGAAGCTCTCTGGGCAGCCACCAGCCTTCTCCATGGTGTCTGAGCATCAACCCCTGGGCCATGTATGGGACATATTACTAAAAATTGTTAAAGACCAACGGTGTGCTTCGGTCATTTTTCTTATCTAACAGTCACACTGAAACTAAAAGCTAGAAATGGTGAATGAAAGAAAGGGAGAAATTTAAATTGGGTTAGGGCCTAACTTTATCTCTTTTCACTATCAGTTTCAATAGTTTATTTTTCATTAGCAGATATGTTACTAATATTTTAAGTGAATTTTCTTAGTTTTCCCTACTCTCTCTAGAGAGCCCATTCAAATTTAATATAACGATTATCGTGTACCTTGAATTAATATACATTTATGGTAATGCATTAATTTAAAATTTTAAACATTTTTAAAAAAATGCAGTGCTACCATATAAATTATGCATATTTTATCCCTATATCCACTAGCAATTATCTATAACGTGAATGAAAAGAGGCTATACATAAAGCTCACGTTTTATTACTTTATGCACGCTGCAAATTAGAATCACAACTGGGTTTCTGCAGAAAGCTAGCTAAATTCCTACTTGACATGAACATTCTAAGCAACGTAACTAAGGATTATCATGCTATGGCACATAGGCTAGGTATGTGATAGAGGGCAGGCAACTTCTTGAAATAAGCGGAAAAGGCAATGGACACTATATCTACCATGTGTACATAAAATTGATTGAAAACTTAGTGAATCACACTGAAAAAACAGAAGAAATTTGGTGTATGACATCTGAATATTTAGTATGTTATGCAAAAACATCTAGATCCTTTATTTTTTCTTTTGGCATTTGTTATAGAGAGTCTTAAAAGTCTGTTCTTTGAAATTCATAAGTTGGCCACAACAATATGCTTCTTGAAGAATCTACTTTTTTTCCTATTTCAAAATATTAAGGGGCTAGAAATGCTTTAGGTTACATGGGTTGCTTTTGTAATGCTTGAGTTGAGGCTATAGGTATGCCCTTCACCCAAATAGTATTCATTGTACCCATTAGGCAAGTTTTTGCCCCTCCCCTCTTACCCCTCCTACCTGCTTGATTTCCACTGAGTTGTACTTCCCTATGTGCACATGTATGCTCATCAGTTCCAGTTTAATAATGAGTACATGTGGTATTTGATTTTCTAATCTTGAATATTTTGTTTAGAAGAATGGTCACCAGTTCCATCCAAATTGTTGCAAAAGGCATTAATTCATCCTTTTTTATGGCTGAGTAGTACTCTATGGTATACATATACCACATTTTATGAATCCACTCATGAACTGATGGGCACTTGTGTTGATGCCACATATTCGCAATTGTGAATTTTGTTGTGATAAACATTAGAGTGAAGGTATCTTTTTGATGGAAAGACTTCTTTTCCTTTGGGTAGATACATAGTAGTGGGATTGCTGGATCAAAGGGTAGGTCTACTCTTAGTTCTTTGAGTTATGTCCATACAACTTTCCATAGAGGTTGTACTATTTGTAGTCCTACCAACAGTGTATAAACGCCCCTTTCTCTCTGCATCCATGCCAGCATCTATTGATTTTGGACTTTTTAATAAAAGCCATTCTGACAGAGGTAAGGTGATATCTCACTGTGGTTTTAATTTGCATTGCCTTGATGATTAGTGATGTTGAGCATTTTTCCATATGTTTATTGGCCATTTGTCTATCTCCTTTAGAAAAACTTCTGTTCATGTCTTTGCCCATTTTTTAATAGAAGAATCTATTTTTTTTAAAAAAAAATTACTTCTAGTTCTAACAATATGCCATAGACCAGCACTGTCCACTAGAACGTTCTGCAGTTATAGACATCTGTGATATATACATGGTCTAATAAGGTAACCACTAGCTAGCTGTATGTGAACACTAGAATTGTAATCAGTGTAGCTGAGGAGCTGAATTTTCATTTTTATTTAGTTTTAATTTATGTAAATTTAAGTAGCCACATGCGGTTGATGGTTACCATGTAAGCAAAACTACAGCCTATTCAGAGTCCCAGTTTGCCAGTGTTGAAGACTAGCTGAAGTGTAAGATATTTCTTAATTACAAAAGGAAAATTTTTTGAAAAAATATTAAGTATTTTTCATTATACATGCATTGTAGTGATTTTTAAAACAGTTTTAAAGAGGTCTAGCATAATAAATATACATGAATGTGTATACTCAAACATATACATATCTATACTTTTATACATATATATGTCTGTGTGTTTATTCAAACCAGAGAGTTCATAAAATCTGGTTGCATAGTAATATTATGCACAAACTGAACAACTGCTATAAAACTGAATGACTAAAAAACATTTGTTATCAGGGAATCAGTAAATATTGGTATTAATATATCTCTAGCAATAAAATACAACAAACTTAATAGTAAAAAACATCCCACCATGTATGCAGTACCAAAAAGCAAAAACAGTACATATTTCAATGACTATTAGTCACTAAAAAGTAAAGCAATGTAAAATAAATTTGAATTTTTTTTAAAGGTAACCACGATTCATAAAGAAAATTAATTCATCAAAAAGCAGCAGGAAGTATATATCAAAGTAGTAATTTTGAAGAAAATTTAATGTTGTGCTCTGGCATTCAGAAAAGTAAATATGTCACTGATTAATATTATCTAACTACTAATAGGTGAGTAAAAGTAATAACTTTGTGACCTTCAATGGTGGGTTATGGTTGTTCTATATTTTAATCTACAATGTTAATAAAATAATTCAAATTTTTTATCTCTGATCAGCCTTGTGAAGTAAGATTTTAGAGAGGGGAAGGAGAAAGGAGGCATGAGGGAGATTTGTTAAAGGACACAAAATTACAGCTAAGATGGGAGGAGTTCTCTAAACCTCTGTGAAGTGACTATAGTTGACAATAATATATTACGTAGTTTCAGATAGCTAGAAGGAGGATATTGAATGTTCCCAACACAAAGAAATGATAAATATGTAAGATGGTGGATATGATAATTGCCCTGATCTGATCACTATACATTGTATATATTGAAACATCACTATGTATCCCATGAATATGTACAATTATTATTTGTCAATTTAAATAAATAGTAAATAAATATAGTTGGAAAAAAACAAAGATGACAAACAAGCTCTTAGATTCCTGTCTTTTATGTGATGGTGTGTGGCACTTCTCACTGTCACTAGGGGTGGCGTGTCCTTCCCACCTTTCATCTCCGATGCTGAGCCTTTCATTATTAATATTTGCACACTGGACACAGATCTAATAAAATGGATCTTAGTCACCGGAAAATATATTAATGGATGGTGTTTTCAAGCTTATCTGATAGTGCAATCAAGGTATAAACATTGATGTAGGTTTATGTGTGTCCTTATGTGTATGTGTGAGGGGTGCCTTTGGGAAAAAGGAAGGTGGAAAATGCTTCATTTGCTAGAGTCATGAATTAAATGAGGCAGATCTGAATCTAGTGGCAAATATTATTATAATAATTAACAGTATACAGGACAATATGATAGGTTACACTTAAGAAATATTTTTAGAACCAAGCAGAAACCAAACAAGCTACATTTGGAGCAGTGAGATACTACTTCTTGCCCTAAATATATTTCTTGATTGTGGCTAAATCTATGCTTTAGTTTGATAGGATGATAAGGAATTACACGTTTGCTTGTTTTTCAACCATTAGTTTTAAATTTGTTTGTGAGAGTGTGCATTGAAAAAAAAGCACAAGTCAAATAGGTTGTGCTATTTTTCTGAATTTCTCTTTGTGTCTCTGTGATCTACTTCAAATGTCATTGGATCTCAGTTTCCTTATCCATAAAACAAGACAATTATATAGATACTCTCTATAACACATTCAATTAAAAATCATTCTGTGGAATGAAGAGACAAAGCACTGTGTAACTGGTAACATTTCCAGGGAAGGCATCTATATTAGTTTCCTAGGGGCGCCATAACAAATTACTACAGAGTGGCTTAAAACAACAGAAATTTGTTCTTTCACACAGTTCTGAAGCCTGGAAGTCAGCAGCAAAGGTGTAGGCAGGTCCATGCTCTCTCTGAAGACTCTATGTGAGGAACCTTCCATACCTCTCCCTAGCCTGTGATGGCTGTCAGCAACACTTGATGCTCCTTGGTTTGTAGAAATCTCTGCACCAATCTCCGACCCCATCTTCAGGAGGTCATGTCCTTTGTGGACTGTGTCTCTGCCCAAATTTCCCTCTTCTTATAAAGACTCCAATCAGATTAGTGTCGCCCTATGGCAGTATGACCTCATCTTGATTGCATCTGCAAAGACCCTCTTTGCAAATAAGGTCACATTCACAAGGAGAGGAGGTTAAGACTTGAACATACATCTTTTTGGTAGGGGCACAATTCAGTGTCTTTCCACAATAACACCTGAAGGCACAGTCTGTTTATGTTGAAGGAGTCATAAGTCTCAAAGAAAACAGTGAGACAGCTCCGAGATCCAGGCATAAAAGAAAAGAAAAATGGAAAATCAATAGGAATATAATTTGTATCTCGTTGCTACAAAGGTATGAACACATGCATAGACGCACAGCATTCGTTGCAAATGCTAGAAATATGAAATAAAACAAACACAAAACACTGTTTTAGCTTTAAGTAAAATCAACTTATTTGCTTGAGAGTCACAAGGGAAGTGTCAATGGGAGAAATGAGCTTGGAGAGCAGGAGAGCGGCCACAGGATTGCCTTTTACTTGGATTCACCACAGGCCCATGTCTGCTCTCAGCCTTCAGTTCTCATAGACTGGAATCTTTCTAGGGTCTCGGAATTGCCTCATGTGTGCACTCTCAGGTTAGTGCTGTTCAAAAGAAACAGCCATGGCAACACAGCATTCCTGTCAATTTCCAGTGATATTCCTTATGGCCAAACTGAGCAGAACTCACAGTAGCTGTTCAGTCTCATCCTAGAGTAAGCACGTAGCAACCAGCCAAAGTGTCAGAGTCATGTGCTGTGGCTGTTTAAGGACATTGAGTTTTGCTGGTCAGGTGCATCTACCTCCACAAGAGGTAGGTGTTTGTTAAGTGGTCTAGATACTTGACTTAACCTGGCTTACCTTTGGAGAATTCAATCATTTGGACCAAATAACCAAGCAGATTATAATTTCAGAATTACAATAAACATCTTTTTCTCAATGCTTTCTGAAACTATATTTGTGGGTGACAGTAAGTTAGTTTGGGGCATCAGGTCCAAATAAATTATATCAAAAGCCCTGACAGAGGGATCAAGTCTAAGTATGCACATTTTTATTCTCTACAGCTTCAGTACATTACATTTTTTATATCTCAATTGATGCCGGAGAGACAAGGATCCGTGAAGCAAAGAAAACACACACACACACACACACACACAAACATGCACACATACACACACACAGCAGATTCTCATTATTTGTGGGTTCAATTTTTATGATTTTGCCTACTTGCTAAAATGTATTTGTAATCCCGAAATCAATACTTGGGGTGCTTTGCGGTCATTTGTGGACATATGCAGAGCAGCAAAACATTTCAGTGGCTCTCATGTGTTCTCAGCTGAAGTCAAACAAGGCAGACATCCATCATTGGCAGCACATGACTGTAACCCGACTACAAGAAAATTAAAAACTGTTGTGCATGTCATTACTATCACATGGTAAAAAGACAATCCAAAGAATGGGAGAAAATATTTTTGATATCATATATCTGATAAGAGTTTCATATCTGGAATATTTAAAGAACTCCTACACCTCAACAACAATAAAAATAGACAACCTGATTAAAAAATGGACAAAGGATGTGAATAAACATGTCTCTAAAGAAGATATACAAATGACCAACAAGCACATAAAAAGATGTTCAACATTACTAATCATCAGGGAAATGCAAATCAAAACCACAGTACCACTTCATACCCATTAGGATTGATACTATTAAAAACAACAGCAATGCAACAGAAAATAAGTTTTTGGAAAGGACGTAGAGAAATCTGAACATTTGTATTATATATGGTTGGTGGGAATGTAAAATGGTGCAGCTGCCATATAAAATAGAATTGCAGTTCTTAAAATTAGAATTCCCATATGATCAAACAATTTGACTTGTTATATATCCAAAAGAATTGAAACCAAGGTCTCAAAGAGATATATGTACACTCATGTTCAAAGCAGCATTGTTCACAATAGACAAAAGGTGAAAGCAACCCAAATGTCCATTGATAAATGAATGGATAAACAAAACATGCTGTATACATGCAATGGTATATTATTCAGCTTCACAAAAGAAGGAAATACTGCAATATGATACAACGCAGGAGAACCCTGAGGGCATTGTGCTTGGTGAAATAAGCCAGTCACAAAAGGACAAATAGCATAATTCTAATTATCTGAGATACTTAGAGTCCTCAAATTCATAGAGACAGAACATACAATGGTGGCTGTCAGGAGCTAGAGAGAGAGGAATGGGATTGATTGGGTAATGGGTATAGATTTTCAGTTTGAGAAGATGGAAAAGTTCTGGAGATAGACGGTAGATGGTTGCACAACAATGCGAATGTACTTAATACCACTGAACTGTACACTTAAAAATGGTTAAGATGGTAAATTTTATGCTATGTGCATTTTGTCACAATTAGAAAGAAAACATACACAGCTCAATATAGTGGAATTTAACATCCTAATATGTTCTCCTGGCATTTTACCCAATAAAACCACCTCGTCAGTTTCAATGGCATGTAATTGATAAGACCTTGGAAAAGAAAATAGAAAAACCTATAAAATCTATGAGTCAAATAAATGTTTTTTGGAAGCCAATAAAATTATTTTAAAGGAAAAAAAAAAAACTCTTAAGAAGAAATGACACAGGTTACCTCATTCCTGACACTCTGGATATTGAGAATGAGGTTCAGTATTTCAGGGAAGCTTGTGCATTTGAGAAAAACTTTCCGTTGTAATCTGCCAGTCAGAGAGAATTTCAAGAAAGGTAATACACCACCTCCTTCAAAACACACACATAAAATATCCACTCATACATTAAAAGCAGCTCTAAAATCCCTGGAACTGAGGAGAGGAAACACAAATGCCCTAATGCTTCATTTGCACGTTCATGCCTATATGGCCTCAATTTGCATTTGCATTTGCAAATGGCTTTTTATTTTGCATATTTCAATTCTTGTTGGGCATGCACAGCAGCTGGTTCATGGTTTGTGACTGTTACTGAGGTGCCAATACTTGCAAGTCTTATCTGTAAACGTGAATGTCCCTTTGGGCTGCTAGTTACCATTCTGCTGGGCCATGAAACCGTGTTGAAGGTGAATGGGTGGCCTCTGTGGGTGAAGTACGGAATGCTTTCCTATATTCAGTCAATGGGTGAAGTGCCTCTGGGAGGACTTTCTCTGGGGTTGCAGAATAGACTTTAGTATTTCCTGGTCCCATCTGAAGTTTGGAAGAAAAAAGCAGGCAGGAGCCTCTGCAACGGTTTTTTATTATAATGTGCACTTCACAGCTTCAGTATGAGGCCCTGGAGGCAGTTTTCCAGGCAATCCTGGACTGAACAGACAGCTCTGGGTTTGAACTTGGCACCTTTAGGAGTTTGTGACCTTGGCTCAATTCATTGACCCTGCAGACCTTCAGCCTGTCTATCTTTAAATTAGAAGTAATAAGGCTCTACTCACGGCATTACAGTATGAATTCAAGAATATAAT
This sequence comes from Mirza zaza, assembly GCA_008750895.1. Lineage (NCBI taxonomy): Eukaryota > Metazoa > Chordata > Mammalia > Primates > Cheirogaleidae > Mirza > Mirza zaza. The sequence goes on along the minus strand of VSMD01046958.1, from coordinate 6,600 downwards.
GTAGGAAAAGCTGGTGAGGTGCCTGGCACATAGTATGTACTCAACAAATGAGAGCTGATATTGCTGTTTGAATTTTATTCCTAATGCCTTTGAGAAGGTTTCTGTAGGGAAGTTGAAGTGTTCTTTTAGAGTTCAAATAGATCCATCGACATTGAGCCATGAGAAAATCACAGAGGAGACTCTGACTGTTGACTTCTGACAGTAGTCAGTAGCCAAACAAGTTTGGTTGATTTGGAGCTTTTAATTACAGCTGCTAGTTTGGGAGGCATGCTGAAAACAAGACGGAAAAAGTCAGGGACCACCCTCTGAAACTGTGTGGCTCTCTGAGGCTGAATACAAACTGCTGGGGCAGATACCAAGGTTGCTGGTACCATTATTATTATTATTATGTACAACTTCCCTGTGCTGAGTAAAAGGCACCCTTTTAATTGAACTGAGTGGAGTTCCTGAAAAACCTCAGGTTGAATTACTAACGTTTTTGCTACTGAACTGCACAGAGATATAAACTTACTGCTTTACATGAAATCTGCTAGAGAGATTTAAAATTTATCAATCCTCTTAGCTTTGCTGCTTTTAAGACCACAAAAAAAATGGCCTGTCTCAGAGAAACCTTGCATATTACAATTCAGTTTTCAGACATGGCAGGAACTCATTCACGGCAGAATTTATTTCACATTACATTTGGGGCATGCATGAGATTTAAAAGCAATGCTTTTTCTCTAAAGTACTCACTACAAAAGATATATCACACATACTCGAGCTATTTAAAACTCAGCAAGGGGAATATCAACAGATTTTTCTCCAAGTGTGCTTTCTGATCAGCTGGGGAAATAAAATCTCTCTTATGAGAAAGCAACGAATTGAAACAATTCTGCTGCATTAAAGCCTAGGGGTATCTGTCCTATTTGGGTGGGAGTTTGGGCAGCTTCAAAGGTAAAAGTAGTGTTTACATAAGTATGTGTGTATATGGGTGTTATTTTTGTCTTTATGAATGGTTTTCTGACTTCCCTGTACCTTCAGTGCTTTTAGGAATATTTATGAAGGAATAAAATACCATTAGTGACTTTTTAATTGAATTATTTACGTATAAATCAAGAACCCGTCAATTGTTTGTAATGGAAATTAAACTAATGCTATTTTTCTTAGAAAGTAAGTTTATGGGCTGTCTAGCTGAGACATTCAGGAGTGACAGATTCAGGTATGGTGTAACCTGATTCAAAATTATCATCAAGAATACCTTTCCCTCTTTCACTCTTCATTCTGGTCTGAGAAACAGAACCAATAGGATAGACTGTGTATATATGTATATGAACACATATGTATATATTTGACTATGAATATAAATATTTACATATATAGAGAGAGACAAAAAGAGAGAGAGGGTGAGAGACTGAATTCTGCAGGGCATGATGGAAGCTGGAGGCCCAGGGAGGAGTCAGGATTGTAGCTGAGGTCTGGAGGCCGCGAGAAGGCAGAATTCTCTCTTTCTTAGAGGATCTCTTTCTTTTTTCTTAAGGCCTTTGACTGATTGGATGAGGCCCATCCATCCACAGTATGGAGGGTAATCTTCTTTACTCAAAGTCTACTAAGGTAAATGTTATCACATCTAAAGAATACCTTCACTGCAACATCTAGAATAGAAACTGGATACTACGGGTACCACAGCCCAGCCGAGATGACACATAAAATGAATCGTCACCTTATCCTTCTAGGGAAGGTTATCCTTCACAAGCACATAGATGGCGACAGGCAGCTCCAGGCTCACCTTGTCCTTGGAGGTTAGCAATCCCAGAGAAAGGGAGTGCTTCTCCTTCTGATAGTCTGACCAGAGTTCTCGGTTTAATTCCCGTGTCTAAATCAAGAACCGGGGTGAGGCCTGAGATTTACAGATGGGGTGGGCTAACCTCACTTCTCTATTTCTGTTGTAGAGAGAAACGGTGGCCCAGCACCGTCATCACAACAGGGAATGTTTTCCTCCTTGGAAAGGGCCTAGCCCCAGAAGGAGGGACATGGGGAAGGATGCCGGGCAGCCACAGAGTTACCTCCCAGCATCTCTTGGAGCAAACAGTAGCTCGTGAGTCAAATCCAGCTCACGGCCTATTTTTGTATGGCCTGCGAACCAAGACTGAGTTTTACGTGGTTCAATTTTTGAAAGAAAATCAAAAGAAGAAGAGTATTTCTTGACATGGAAAAATTACATGCAATTTGAGTTTCCATGCCCATAAATAAGATTGTGTCAGAACACAGCCGTGCCCACTGGTGACGTGTTCTCTGCGGCTGTTCACACCACGACAGCAGAGCCGAGTGGTTGCCACAGAGGCAGCGTGATCCGAAAACCCTGAATTATTTATTATCTGGTCCTTGACAGAAAAACACCGATGGCCCCTGTGCTAGAGCATTGGGAGTGTAACCGGAATTTGGAGTGCTAATGCTATTTCATTCACTTTGGAAGTATTTGTTGACACGCATGTGTCTTTGTTTATTTACTCTGAGGCTGGCTCCTCATGGAGAGGATTGAACATTTCGGTAGCAGAGAAGGTTACAAATCAAAGTGTTAAATTCCCTTTCCATTCCCATCCCCAGTCTGTCTTTCTAGAGGCAATCATTTTAACCATTTTTTAAAATTAAAAATGTTTTTGGTGGGTATGGCCCCAATTCAATATTATGCTTTCATTTGATTCCTGATTGGCCAACACTCAACGTCAACCATGTGCTGGGACGGATGGGAAGTCCACTTCCTTTGCCGCCCTAGAGTCTCTTACAGAATGTTTTTAAAATTTAAGCTTATTTTTTAGCTATATTTATTTTTGACCTGTGGGGTTTAGAAATGGGCCTTGTCTTCTTGTTCTGTAAAGAGAGGAATTTGGGGCTCCTTCTCTTCACCCTCCAGCTTCTGCTCTTGCTCCTTCAAATTCTGAAGATTAATGACGTTTACACTGTTCTGTGAAATTAATCTCACATCCTTTAGCTTGAATTTAAATTTGCATCTTATTCAGTGATGGGGAAACCCATTTTACCTGAGGACACATATCTTTTTACATTTGTTACTTCGATTATTTTTTCCTGTCATTTTTGTCCTCTTTCTCTTTAGTACCTATTAGAAGAATGTCAGTGTTCTTGGATGCATATACTAAACTCTAAATTTTTTCTCACCTGTTCCCCTTTCTTCTGGGGCATTTCTTTTGCTTTTATTTCACATACCTTTATGATGATTTTTTTAACTTTAATTTCCATTACCTTTTTCTTATTATTTACTTGCTTCTTTTCTACGGAGAGCTGTTATGGTCTTCTTGTCTCTGTGTCAGAATTGATCTCTTCTTCTTCTTGAATCTCTTCAAGGTTACCGATTACATTATTTTAATGTTCTCCTCTCTCCCCTCCCACTGAGAGCTGTTTTCTGCAGTGGGGATTGTTCCGTCTGTCCCCTGTGTGTCTTCTCATTTGTGTCACTGCTGTTCCCTAACCTGTTGGTCACCTGTAGTTGTCCTTCAAATCCATAAAGCCTAGCGGGAGGAACGCAGCTTGTTTTGCTTTCTCTTTTTGCCTCTTCTCAGAAGGAGAGGGCCACCCTATGCCCCTGTGCCTGTTTGCGGGGCCTGGGAGCTGCCGCATCTCCCACGACAAGGCCAGCAGAACACTTCTCAGTGTCCACGTGCGTGGCCGGCTTCCAGTGTGCCGATTCTCATCTGGAAGTGGCAGACCCTCAGGCAAACAGGTTGGTTTAGGTGGAAACCATAACCACTACCACATGGCTGGAGCTGGAGCAGGCAGGTAGGTTCCTTCATCCAACCAACCACTGAGCTAGTCTGCAGATTTTCCTTAAATCTATGTCCTTTCTGCTTTCCAGTTCTTGGTACCCACCAGCACTCAGGGGCTGTCTTGTGAAAACAGCTCCTTCCACACTACAGCTTTCTTCAGCATCCTCTGACCTATCCACTAATGTAGGAATAATAATAGGAAATAGTAATAGAGTGCTTACAATATAGCAGGCACTGTTCAAAGCAGTTTGCATGGATTGTTTCATTTAGTCCTCTTAATAACCTTGGTGAACAGGCTCTGCTCTTATTCCTGTGGTACAGATGAGGAAACTGAGGCATAGAAGGGCTGCTGTCTAAAGTCACATAGCTTGTGAGCTGCAGACCCAGGTCCTGACCCTAGCAGTCTCACTTGAGCTGCCACACTCCTGCCTGCCACACGACTGAGGGGCACCGATCGTAAGTGGGCACTTCCAGAAATTTGTTGAAATCTTGGGTCTGCTGATGTCGTCCTGCAAGTTCTTACTATTATTATTTTTAATTAATTGAATCCATCTGACACTTTTAAACTATTGTTTAAAAACATGTTTTTTTAACAGGAAGGGCCATAAATATGTGTGCTCAGTTTACTGCCCCAGTGGAAGTCTCATCTGGGCTTACTATGTTCTTATTGCTGTCTGTCTCTGGGAGGGAGTAGGTGGAGACAAAGCACATATTCCCCAGGGAACATCCAGTGGTAAGATTTGCTATGTTCCAAATGTCACGTTGTTTCACATTTTCTCCTTTTGCCTCTATTCTACCTTCCGTCCCTCTTCCCTTTTGTCTTCGTAGTTTCTACATAGCCTTCAAAGCAGACCTCCTCTAGGAAGCCTTTGCTGATTTGCCAGACTGAATTGTAAATTTTGTGTTTCTACTGCACCTTGTGGATGCCTGTATGCATTCTGTAATAATGAGCCCTCTGATTGCCCTCCTAGAAGATTCCAGGCAACTTCAGGACAAGGACAGGCTATCTCCAATGTCCAGCCAAGACATGCCCTTTAGTTATTTATTGTTTTTGGATGAGTGAGTGCATAGAAATAATGTACTGAAGAGATCATTTTCTTATTTCCAAGATCTTGAAAGATCAAGGTGTATTCAGATAAATTATTAATAACGTATAGTTGTACTGATACAAGTCTTGTTGGGCTGTGGCTGGGAAAATTTTCAAATACCCTCTGGGTTCTAGGCAGCATGATGGATCAATCAATAGGTTTTGGAGTCCAGTCCTCTCTGTTGTGTTTTTTGTACCCAGGGGCTGAGTCTCGGAAACTACCTTATTAAGCCAATCTTTTCATAGCTGACTATTCAGCACGCTTGTTCCTCTTAGGAGAAATTTAAAAACATAGCAACAAAGGAATAAAAACATCACCTGAAAGCTATCAATAATAAAATCTGAAAAGGAGGCCCTACTTGGGCAGAGTTTTAAAGAAACTGAAGCTGAATTGGTTTCGGTTTCTGAGCTTTGAGAAATAGGCCTAAACCGGCCCTCAAACTGGCCACCAAGATTTTTCTTCTACTTCTGTCTCCACGGCAGTCCAGATGTGTGGCCCTAACACAGCATTCTGTGTTATGGTCACATCTGTAGACCTATGGCACTAACTCAGTGCCCTTTATTATTGCGGCAGCCTTCTCAATGGCCCCCAGCCCTCTAGGCTCTCCACCTTCCTCCCAAACTCAGCTTGCAAAGCAGAGATCCCATAATGTGGGATTTCAACCTCAGAATGAAGTCAAGATACTCTGCGATGTGCCTGAGCTCTTCCAGCCTGGCCCAGGTCAATCTTTGTACTAGCCACCTCTCTGTCTGTTACCTAGGGCCTCTGTGACAAATTCCCACAAACTCGGTGGCTTAAAACAACACACATTTATGACCTTGCAGTTCTGTGGGTCAGAAGCCTGATGTGGATCTCGGCGTCCAAAAATCAAGGCTGCATCCCACTCTGGGGTTTTGCTTGAGGCAGAATCCATTTCCGGGTCTTTCCTAGCTTCCGGAGGCCACCTGCATCCTGTGGCTTGTGGCACCTTCCTCCAAATCCACCAGTGCAGGTCTCGTCCTTCTCATCTCTTTTGCCTCCCTCTTCCATTTATATGAGCCCTTCTGACTATATTAGGCTAACCCAGATAATCTCCCTATATTTAGGTAAGCTTATTAGCCACCTTAGTTTCCCTTTGCCATGAAAAATAACATGTTCGCAGGTTCTGGGTCTTGGCACACGGACGTGATTAAGGGACCGTTATCCTGCCTAATGCAATGACGCCTCTTGCTACCGCATATTTTGTGCTCTAGTCAAACCAGAAAACCTGCTGTAGCTCAAAGCATCATTCACATTTATACTTCCTTTTTGCTCACATTGTTCTCTGTGTCTGAATTATACTTTCCTCTCATTCTGTATATATATTCTTGAACATCTCAACTGAAATGTCATTCTCTCCAAAGCCTTTTTTTTTCTTCTTTTCTTTTTTTCTTTTTTTTTTTTTTTAGAGACAGAGTCTTGCTTTGTTGCCCAGGCTAGAGTGAGTGCCATGTCGTCAGCCTAGCTCACAGCAACCTCAAACTCCTGGGCTCAAGCAATCCTCCTGCCTCAGCCTCCCAAGTAGCTGCGACTACAGGCATGCGCCACCATGCCCGGCTAATTTTTTCTATATATATTAGTTGGCCAATTAATTTCCTTCTATTTATAGTAGAGACGGGGTCTCGCTCTTGCTCAGGCTGGTTTCGAACTCCTGACCTCGAGCAATCCGCCCGCCTCGGCCTCCCAGAGTGCTAGGATTATAGGCGTGAGCCACCGTGCCCCGCCTCCAAAGCCTT